>NGKI01000001.1:1097994-1114249 GCA_002162615.1 Myriosclerotinia duriaeana
AAAAAAAAAAAAAAAAAAAAAAAAAAAAAAAAAAAAGAAAAAAACGAAAAAGAAAAAAAGGAAAAAAAAAAAACAAAGGAAAAAACAACGAAAAGCACAAAAAGCAATACTTCAAACGTTTTTATTCCTTACCATCGTCCTTAATATCTCTTAACTTATTTTCTTTATTATTTTTGTTTTTATTATCGTTTAAAAAGCTTAAAATCTTATTTGCTTAAACCACAATCTTTTTTAATCTATATACTCCTATAATTTCCAACAATTATTACACAATCATATTTATTTTATCAATTCCTACTATTATTTAATAAAAATTTAACACCATATTTTAAAAAACTTTTATAATATCTTTTAGTTACTCTTTATTTTGTTTATTATATTTAATAATATTATATAATAATATATTTAATATAGTTTTACTTTTAACATTGAAAATCTTTTTAATTTTTATAATTCTTTTTATTACATTTTTATCCTTGGTATTGCGCAATAGTTTTTTTTTTTATATTTATAATTCAATACTAATTAATACAATTATATTTATTATATTATTAATATTTTTTATTATTATTTATAGCATTTTTATATTAATATCATTTATTTTTATAATATTTACTACAATATCTTCCAAAGTAATAACTTATCAAAAATATTTTTTTCTATTTGATATGCCTATTTTGTTTGTATTTAATTTAAATAATATATTAAATAATTATAGTTTTTTGATATTAACTTTTTTCTTTTATTAGCTTTTAATTAATATAATTATTTGAGGGGTTTTTTTAATAACTTTTAATAGTTTTTTTGGGATTGTTATTGTTTGTATTATTTAGTAGTTTTTGTATTTTTAATTTATTTTTAGTAATATTGCTAATTTTAATATAAATTAATTATAATTATTTTTTTGGAGGTTTAATATTAGCAAAAAAGTTTTTATTAGTAAAACTTTAATTGATGAGATTGTATTTAGTTTTGAATAATTTAATTCAATTATTTTGATTTTATAATTATTATAATATAGAGATTTAATATTGTATAATATTATCTTTTTGTTTAAATTTAAGTTAATTATTATTATATATATTTTGTTATTTAACAAGATTATAATATAACTAAATAATTTTTAATTTTAATAAATATATTTATTTGTTTTAAATATTTTAGGGTAATACTTTATTTTTATTTTAATTAAAATTAAAATATTAAAAAGTATTGTAATTATATTTAAACCTAGAAAAATATATACAAAAAATTTGTTAATACTATTTATATTATAGAATTGTATATTTAATAGTTTTGGTAGAATTAGTGGATTATATTTTTTTTATTTATATATTTTATATAAATTTTTATTTTTGTTTTTTATTTGCTATTATTTGTGAATAAATTTCTATTATTATTTGTATAAGGATTTAAATATATTTAAACTATTTTTTAATATTTTAACTAATTTTAAAAAAAGTATTTTAATATTATAATTTATTATTTATATTGTTTTTTTTAAAGTTTTATATTTAAAAAAAGATTTATTGATTATACAAATATTATAAAGATTGCTTTTAATAGTATTATTCATTTTTTCTTTATTACTAATTAAATTTATATTAATATATTTACAAATCAAATTCTTTATATTTTCTTTTAAACTAAATTCGGGGATATATTTTATAATTAATGTTTTTAATATTTGAGATAATAATAGTAATATAATTAAATTACTTATTAATGTTTTAATATTTATAATTTTTAAGATTATTATATTTTTCTATTTTATAGTAATTAAAATTATTTTTTAAATTAATTTATAAACATTTTTTAATATATTAATAATGTTACTTTTATTAAAATCTTTTTTCTTTATTAATTTATTTAATAAAATCTTTATTATTGTTTATAATTTATCTTTAATACTGTTATTTTTAAATTTTGTTTTTTTGGTATATCAAAGTTTTTTTTGTTTTTTGTTTGATATTGTATTTTTGCTTTAAAATGCTAATAATACAGTATATAATTTAAATCAATATATTCTTAAATTTATTATTATTATAAATATTAAAAATCAATGCTAACAACAAATTATAAAAAAGATAATATTATTTGTAAAAAATAGTTTTATTTTAATAAAGAATGTATATAATATATATTATAAATAATATAAATTGTTTTTAGCAAAATTTCGGTAATATTGTTTATATACAATTATACAAAATTCGAATAAAAATATATAAAATATAGATTTTATAATTTATAGTTGTTATTCTTTTATAACTAATAATTAACCTTTTTCTAGTTATTATTTTGCTATTAGTTTTACCTTACATAAACAACTTTTTTTTTGTTTTAATTTTTCTATTTTAATTTTTACAAACGCTACAATACTTTTTTACTTAAATTTGTTAATTAATTTTTTTGTATAGTTAAAGTATTTATATAATATTTATTAATCTATTTTTGAACTATAACTTTTCCATCTAACAAAATATTTAATAATATCTATCAAAGTAACGTATTTGTATATTAAATATTTTATTTTAAATTTTTTATAGTCTTCCACAATTACTATATTTAACTACTTTAACTTTAGTTTATAATATAAATTTTCCTCTATAAATATAAATTCCAAATAAATTATTAATATTACCAAATGAATCTTTTAATACTTTGAAATATTAATTTTATATACCAATATACCTATATATTTAAAGATTAAAAAAAGTTCTGTATATTATTATATTAGTTTTCTATTATCAATTGTTAAAATTGAATACCTTTTATACAATTATAAATAAACCAAATCACTTTTTTCAAAAAAAATAAATTTGTATTTTTTATTGTATTATTATTTAGTTGATATTGCCGCAAATATTATACAATTTATAATATTTATTTACAATAAAAATATAAAAAAATTTTTATTGATAACATTAAACAATTATACTATATCATTCAACATAAAACTATAAATTATTTTATTAAATAATTTGTTAATTGTTTTTTAAAATAAATTATTTAAAATAAATTGTAATATTAATATAAATATTATTTATTATTATAGATTTACTATATTATCAAAATAATAGCATTATAATATTTTTGTAATTTAATTTGTAATTTCTAATTGTTTATCAATTTATATATAATATACTATAAAATATAATAACAAAATACCCAACACTATAAAAATAGCCTTTTATAAATCTAATAGGAACTTAGGATTTTTATTATTAATAATAATCTTAAAGTATTTCCAATTTAATTTGTATACTTTTATTATTAATATTTATTTTCATTTACCTACTATCCATATAGTTTTTTTGGTAATCAGTATTATTTTTTTCATTAATTTGTATATCGCTGTTATAACTATATCATAACTATCTTTAATTGTTAACAAAACTAAAATAAAATTAATAGTAATTATATAAAATGGAGTAAGTAACACTAAAATTGATTATAAAACGTTATACAGCCTATATCTCTTGATCTAATATATTTAGTATTGCCCATAATAATAAAAATATTCTTTTACTAGTTTTAATACTTTGTAAATATAAAAATTCTGTTTTAACAAATTTATAAACTTAATATACCCGGGGTAGTTGTTTTTATATAAAAAATCGAATATTTCTTTATATACTATGTTTAATATATAAAGCTTTATTAGATTATTATTATTGTTTATTTTATACAGTAATTCTTTTTTAATTTAAAAAAATAATTTGGTTGTATTAATACTTAGTTTTTTATTTTCTTTGATTACTTTTATTACTTTAATTTATACTAATTTAGTTTTGTAACCTTTTATTAGGTTTTTTTGGAATTCGTTGTTTATTTCTATTAAAATTATTGTATAATTGAACAGTTGTTAATTAATATTTTGTGCAATTAAGAAAAACAAATTTAGCTCGCTTGGTTCTATATTTGTTCTATCCTTATTTCTTTTATAAAATAGTTTTGATAAGGCGTTTAGGATAATATTATCTTTTCCTACTTTATACCTAATATTCAAATTAAATATAGAAATAAATTCTACTATAAATATTAGTTTAAAGTTTAACTTAATTATAAATATTATTATTGTAATATTTAATTTTTTTGCAATAGCGATAAGTGTACTATAATTTATATAAATAATAACAGGGGGTATTATATTATATTAGATAATGTAACCGGTTTTTTTTAGTTTTTAAATAAAAGCTATTATTTTTAGTTTTAACAATTAATATTTTGTTTCTATATTTCAAAACTATCGTGATAGGAATAAGATTAGTTAAATATTTATTTTACTAGGGTATTTCTTCAAAACGATATCTCCTTTAACGTGATATAGTATTAAACCTATCCCTTATGCTTTTAATATATTAAAATCCATAAAAAATAATCTTTGCAGGTTAATATATATTAATATTTGTTTTTATTATAAAACTACTTTAATTTTATTAAAAGCTACAATTTTTGTTTTTAATAGTTTTTTAAACGTTTTATAAATCGTAAAATTATGTTTTGCCTTTTTTTTATATGAGATACTTTTAAATAGTTATATTTTTCTTTTTTGCAATAGCTCTACAATTTTTATATATTTTTTTATAAATTATTAAAAATGTTCTATTATATTTAAAAAACATTCAAAATCTTGTAGATTTTTTGGGAATATAATTTTTGATAGTGTTGTTAGGTGGTTGTTAATATTAAATAAACTATATATATTAACTTTTTGTCCTAAAACAATTATTAACGGGTAATCTACAAAACATTTTATACTTTGAATTATAATATTATATTTTACAAATTTTGAAAAAAGTTGTTAAAAATGGTTTAAATGCTTTTTTAAGGTTTTGTTTATAATAATTATATTATCTATATATACTTTAACAAAATCTTTTAGATCTTTTAATATTAAGTTTATTTATCGTTAAATATATACTAACAAGTTTCTAAATTCTATTAAAAAGCAATTGAAAATGTATTATCCTATATAAAATATTATTATAAAATATTTTTTAAATAACAAATGTATTTATCATTAAAAAAAGAAAAACATATAATCAACTATTATAATGTATTTGTATTTTTGAATTATGTATAGGATGTTTTCCTACAATAATATTAGGTATATATTAATTATTATTTTGTTATTAAAATCCTATATATTTATGACAATATAGACTTTTTCTTTTCCTCCTAGTAAAATTCTTTTAATAATAAATATTGGGAAAGTAAAAGGTATTGAAAAGTAGGTTCTTTTTAGTTTGCTTTAATTTATTAATATTTTAAAACTTTTTTCTAATATTTTTTAATCTTTATTGTTTAACAAATATTTCTTAGCTTTTCCTTTATATTTTGTTTTCTAGTTTGGATGTAATTTTATTATTAGTTAGTGCTTTTTTAAAAGTTTAACAAATTTTACATTGTTTTACAATATTTATAGAAAACTTTCTAGTAATGTAGCAAATTCTACCATAATACACTCGTTTTTATATATTATTACTTTTATCAAATAAACTATTTCATTTATATTCGGAATATCTTTTAATATTATTATTATTAAACACAATAAACCTTTAACCACTAAATCGATTATTTCTACTGTATTATTAATTGTTTCATATATTTCATCAAAATCAAAATTTATTAGCACTTCTATCGTTAAATTCACTAACAAACGAATTTCTTTAATAGAATTATTCTAAATTAGTATAACTAAAAAATAAGTATTGCATTTATATATATATAACAATAATAGTGTTTTTTTTAATTTGAATAATAAATCTTTACTTTTATCTTTTACTATATAATAGATTATAATAAAAACTAATTGACCCAACATTACAATTGTTGATTTTAAAGATTTTACTATAAAACACCTTTAATCTAAATCTTGTATAATAATAATAATTGGGATTATTATATTGTATAATATTATTATTGTTTGTTTTTCTAATACTAGAATGTTAATTCCTTTTAGTATAAAAACATTGTTATTAATGATTATTTTTACTACTAGTGTTTTAACTAAATAAATTTCTTTACAAAAATAAGCTATTATTGCTTTATTTGATTTGGTTTTTGAGAATATAAAAATTATAATAATATATTCTATTGATTATATTCTATTACTTTCAATACTTTCAATTCTAATAGATTTAGTACAAATACAAATTAAAATATTATCAGCTATATTTAATAACCAATCTTTCTCAATCATTATTATTTATAAATTTGTATTTATATATATATTGAACAATATATTATTAATTATATTAAAATATACTTATATCATAGTAAAATGCTATTTGTAGAAGTTATATCCTACTCCAATATATTTATTTGTATTTGCTTTTAAATTAACAAAAATTATTTTTTTATTTACTATATCATTATTTTTAACTATATTACAAGTTAATACTGTTTTTGTATTATTATATTCCTTATATAAATATTTAAACAGTTTATTGTATAAACTAAATTCTTTTTTGTATTTTTTGTAATATAATAATTAAACTTATTAAAGTATAATAATTGCAATAAAAAAGTTAAAAGGTTTGTTGTTATAATCTTTAAGGTATCCTTCGAAACTAAAAAAACTGGTAGGTGTTAATAATGTAAAGTTATTATTTACATCTTACTCATTATATTCCCCGTTATTCTAATAATTATGTTTTTTGTATATACTACTATTTTGATTTGAATTAAAATTTGTTTAATCATTATTATATATATTGATTCCGTTATATTTTTCTTTATCAACTAATATCTAAAAAGATATTTATATTTTTGATACTCTATATACTAATTATTTATTATCAAATAATTATTATCTATACCCTTAATTACAATTATATTAATTGCAATTGTATCTATTATACTTTATAAGCTTATTATATTACAACAATATTAAAAAAGCTCAGTTTTATTATTTTGTTTATAATTATACTTAGGGTTAGATTAGTATTGGAATTCTATTATATACAAATACGAATAATTGATTATATAGTTATTGTATGTAAGAATACCAATTTTGATTATTTAATCTATAATATCCACTTTGTATATACTTTTTATTAAAAATATAACAACCCCTCTATTGTTTTTTATTTTGAATTAGTAAACGATTAATTATTGTTTAGAATATTGGTTTGAAATTGTTGATTTATTTGAAAAAATTTATTAAGTATATATCAATTTGTAGATATTTAATGTATAACTAGAAATCCAATAACAAATTATTCTAGATTACTATTAACTAATTATATTCTATTATCATATTTATTGCCTTTACATTTCAAAGTATAATATTTAAAAAAATTTATATAGTTTGTTTTTTTTAAAGATTTTTAATACAATACCTATTTTTTAATAGGTTTTATATAACAACTCTTAGATATATTTTGAAACGTTTTTCTAAAATATTATATAATATTGAGATTGTTATTATTGTTATAAATATTTTTTTAATATTTATAAGTTTTATTATATACCATATATAAACTACATTATATAAGTAATTCAGGAATATTTTAATAATTGCGACTTTGTTATTAGTTAACGTTAAATGTTTTAATCAAAATATAAACGTATAAACATTTGTATATATTATAGTTTTTTTTATAGTTATTATTCTAATATTTTGTAAATCTTTTTGATTAAAGTTAAAAAGATCTATATTTTTTGTTTACAAACTTTGTTAATATATTTAATTATTTAATTAATAATCTGGATTTAATAATTTTATTAGCAATAGTTATATTTTGATTTATTAAATAATAATTGTTAATAATTGTTTTATTTATACTTTATTAAAACTTTATTTTTTATTATATCTAAATATGTTTTGGCCTATATTGTATTATTAATTGAACAGTTAATTATATACTTTTTTTTTTATATAATCAAATAACCCTGTTAGAGTATTACTAGGTTTTATTACTATTGTAAATATTGTATTGTTTATATTATTAGCTTTATAACTAAAGTTTAAAAATAAAGTTGTTATTTTTATGATTTTTAAAAATGTTTGAAAGATTTTGTCTTTACTTTTTATATTCTATTTATATAATTTATAATCCAATGTATTGTTGATTAATAAAAAGTTAAACATTTATATTAATATAATTTTTAACAAAAAATTTTGTTATAGAGTAGTAGTAGTAATTGAAGTTATCACTCAAAGTAAATCTTTTAAAAACAGATTCTAAAACGAATTGGATGTTTCAGAGTTTTGGTTATTTAGATTTGTTTTGGTTGTTGTAATACTTTTATTAATTTTTTTGTTTATGATTATTCTTTTATTTTTATTAGTTTTTTTATTTATAATTACTTCTTTTATTACTATCTTTTTAATATAAATATTAAAATCTTATTTAAAATTGTTTACAATCTGCTGCAATACTGATTTGTCTAATATTTAATCTTTTAGGAAGGCTTTTTCTATTAAGCTTTTTAATTTTGTATATTATTTATTGTTATTCGATATTGGAAAGGGGAGGTGGGTAAATATAGGTGTTGTAAATATTGTTAATTGTCTATTATAATTTGGTTAAGATATGTTTGATAAAATTATGTTTTGTGTATATAAACATTTATAAATGCTTTACGGTATTAATAATTTTTTAATTCATTAATCTATTATATCTTGATATATTTTATCAACAAAAATCCCTTTAATTTGTTTTCGAAAACTAATTGTTTTATCAAATTATCTCTAATTGTATTTAATTTTTAAAAAAAAAGGATTAAATATGATTTAAATTTGGATTTGTTATTAAATATGGCATTCTATTGTGTATAATTGTAAATCTGTTGATTATAATTGTTACGAGTCTACGAAGGTTTACTGGCGTTTTGGTTTTGGATCGATAAAATATACTAAAAGAGGGCTATACATTATACTCATTTTAATAAACTAACAACACTTTTAAGAAAACTCTATATAATGGATTTTATATGTATACATAGCAGAACCCTAGCGTTCTGCTATTATAAATTGTATTATAAATAGTCTCTAAATTCCTTTCTTAAAAAAGCAATAAAAAGTTTTGGCTTTTAATGTATTATGTTAATTTATTGCTTATTTCATTTAATAACTCTTTTTATTTTTTTAAAAACAATCTGTTAATTAATTATTATTGCTATTTTTTTATAAACTCTTCGTTTACAAAATAATTAATATACATTATACTCCAAAACCAAAAGCTAAAACCTTTATACAAAATACTTTATTTAAATATACTTTTCAATAAAAACTTGAAAATCTTTTTAAAAAAAAATGTTAAAAAAGTATATATAGTATTAGCGATTATATATTGCTTTTTAAATACTAATTTAACTTTGTAATAAAGCTCTTTTTGCAGGTATAATTTAAGGCTATCCAAGTTGAAATAGAAGCTATAAAAAAGTCTAAAGAAAAAGAAATTTGTAAAACTTTTGAAACTATTATTGCTCATCTTATATACAATCAAGTTTAAATTGCTTTTATCTTTGCTATTATCATAGCTTTAACAGAGCTCTATCGTTTTATACTTTTTCAAGGTAAATCTTTAAAGTTGTAAAAGTTATTTTGTTATAAAAGCACTAGTATTACTAAAGTTAAAGACTTCTTTTTTCAAGTAAAAGTTATATTTTGTAATAATAATAAATATTTTTTTTTTTTAATAAATAAAAAATTAATTATATTATTTAATATTTTAAAAGATTTTTTTTAGTGATTTAATATTAATATAAAAGCGATTAAACAAAAAATAGTTTAACTTAGAATAACTTTAGAAATTATATATACAATACTATTATAAATAAAAGTAACCGTTAGTAATTAACCATTCAACAGATTATATATGCAAAACAAAAACTTAAACAAAATATTAATAATTTTGTATTCTATTTAAATAATCTAAAAAAAGATATTGAAATAGAATTAAACAATATTAAAAAAAAACAGCTTTTAACCAACTTATTACTAATAATAACTAAATATATCTTTAAATCTCTTTAATAATTAGTTATTTGAAACAAATTTATTTAATAAGCTTATCGCCTAAAAAGTATAGATAAAATGTATTGTAGTTGAAATAATAGCAAAAAGTATAAAACTCCCCAAACAAAACAAAAGAATCCCTTTTACAACCCTTAATACCTTAATAAAAACCCTAAATCCTACTACTAGAATACAATAGCAAACGCTAGCAAAAAACTATCGCCTGCTCAACCTTAAAAACAAAACAAATTTATATCCTTTTAATTAAATAAACTTTAAAAGAAAAAAAAACCTTTAGCAGAATATTTTTGCAATACTATTTGTTATAATTATCTAAAAAAAAGCTACTTCACTATCACTTGCCCAAACCCTTTTAAATATGAATATTATAATAAAATTTATTTATTATACAAATATATTAATATTAAAACAAAAATAAAACACTCAAAAAAAAAATAGGTTTAACGTTTATCTTAAATATCCCTATAACACTAAATCCAAATTAAAAAAAAAGAATTACTTTTATTATAATTATTAATTTTAAAATTAGCAAATAATCGATATCCCTACAATACTTTATTAATTTCAATACAAAAACAAATATTATATAATAAAACAAGTATATAGAATAGGATTAAAAGTTTATTAATAAAAAAAGAATATCTCTTATTATAGCCACCAATACTACTATATATTTTTATAATAATCACTAATTTATAGTAAAAGCAATAAATATAAAAAAAGAAAAAAGGATTTATTTTTATTTATTTATAATTGTTATACTAAAACTACTGTATATAAATACTATTCTAAAACTACCCTAATTAAAAACAGTCAATTCTAATATTGACTAAAAGTTAACAATATTACAATTTCGCCCCAAACTAAAAAAGTTAAAAATAATTTCAACAAAAACTATAAAATAGGAAATATAAGTAAAAGTTCAAATCTGCATTATATTCTTTACCTTCCAATTTATTATTTATAACTTTAACAAAAATCGTTAAATACTTATTATTCAAAAACTAGAAATATTATAAAAATATAAGGATTTGGAATAAGCTTTTTTTAAAAAAAATAGTAATCTACTGCTTAATCATTATTTAATAAAATATTATATTAATTTTGAATTTAATATTATATTTCTTTAGGGTTTTGTATATACACTTTTTAAAGAAAAGTTAATTATATTAAAAGAATATTTTAATGAATATTAAAAGAAAAAATAAATCCAGTAATTTATTAATTTTATTAGTATATCTATTATATTTATACCCAAAAAAAATAGAAAATATCAACTATACATTAATTATTAAAATCTAAATTATATTATTAAAAAGGATAGAATATTTTTACCCTTTATTAAAAAAATTTTTAATTAATTATATATAAATATAATTTTTATTAAATTAGATTTAAAAGATATTTATTATTAAATTTAAATAAAAGAAAACAATGAATAAAAAACAATGTTTTGTATGTAGTATGGACAATTTGAATACTTAGTTATATTTTTTGATTTGATTAATATATTGATTACTTTTCAAATTTATATTAATTAAGCTTTTACTGGCTTAATCAATAATATATATATAGTATATTTCAACAATATTCTTATATACTCAAAAAATAAAAAATCGCATATATAGGATATCCACTGAATTCTTAAAAAGTTAATCATATATAAGCTTTATATTAAACTTAAAAAATATGTATTCAATATTAATTAAATAAAATTCTTAGAATTTATAATGTTTAACAAAAATATATTAATAAAGTTTAACCATATTTAAACAATAATAAATTAACTAATCTCAAACTTCCTTAAAAATGTACAGATTTTTTTAAACTTTGCTAATTTTTATCGCCAATTTATTACCATATACTCGAAGATAATTATTAGTATAATTGCTTTAATAAAAAGCTTTAAAAAAGAAAAAGTTGTCCTAAAATTTGTATAAAATTAAAATGTATAAAATTTTTTTAAAACGTTAAAAAAAACATTTATAACAATAAATATACTTCAGCATTTTCAATTATTATTACATATCTTAATAAAAATAAATGTTTCAAAGTTTGCTTTGAATTATATTCTTTCTCAACTATTTCCCAATATTAAAAAAACAATAATTAATTGTTAGTATTTAATAACTTTTTATTTCTGTAAATTGATTTTTGTTAAGTAACAATATTTTATATATAATTAAAAGTTTTTTGTGATATACACCGTTTTTATACAATAGCAATACTACATCACAAATATATAATATATTATTTTTATTAAAATTAACCATAATAGTTTATAATATTTTATAATTAAAAAAAAACTAAACAAAAAGTAAGCAAAATAAACTGAAATGTTAATAACCTACAACTTTAATATTATATATAAATCAGGAAAGTTAAACTTAATTAATAGTTTTTTATACTATTCAAATTATAAAGAAAAGTTGATAAAGTTTTTTGAAATGTTATTTATATTTTAAAATAAATTGAAAAACGTTGTTATAATAATAACCATGTTTTATAAATCTTGTATAAAGATTAAGTTTTTTTGATACACCATAAACCAATTTTATAGGAAAAGGTATAGTTTATTATTACACAAATTTAAAATTGTATTAGTAATTGTTGATTGCAAATAATTGATATTATATTGAATAATTAAAATAATAGCGAAAAGCAAAATAGTATTTAAACCAATATCAAAACTAATAAAAAATACTTTATTGTGTTTTTAAAAGAACAACAATTTTATAAAAAGTTAAAAGTATTAAAAGTTTTGATTACAATCCATTAAAAACGCTGCATTATAAAAAGTCAATATCAACGATTTAATTACTTTTAAGAGCAAAACTTTTGTATTACAAAATATGTTTATATAAATAAAGATTTTAAAAATTCACTATAACAATCTAATAACGGGTTACTAAAGTGTTAAAAAAACAATTGAAATTATTAAGTTCAAATACTACTAGTTTAGTATAGGTGAAAATATTAAAAAGTATATAAAGTTTTATACAATTTATTAACAAATTGTAATAAAAAAACATTAGCTATATAACAAAATACAAATATTGCCTTTATCAATAAAGCCATAGAAAAAGATAATTATAGATTTTATTACAAATTTTTTATTTTCGAAAGTAGGCAAATATATGTACAATAGCGTTTTAATAATAATGGATAGATTTACAAAATTAATTTGATATATATTAATAAACAAAACCATTATTACTTTAAAGTTAACCGATATTATAATTGCATATATATTTAAAAACTTTAAGGCATTGAAAAGTATTATATCCAATAAAGAACTATAATTTATAACAAACTTTTAGAGTAGCCTTTTATTCTATCTATAAATAAAAAGAAAATTATCGACAGCGTTTCACCTATAAACCGATAAACAAACAAAGCAACAAAACCAAAACCTAATCTATTATATAAATTGTTATACCAATTAAAGGCAAAATAATTAAGCCTTATTATTACTTTTAGCAAAATTCATCTATAATGTTATGTGGTATAACATAATTAATAAAACATTTTTTATAGCCATGTATAACTTCCAACTTACATTCAATTATATCAACAGAAATACTAATACAAAAGGGAAAACATTAATTACAAAAAAGCAAATTAAAGCATTTCAAGAAAAGTATAAAAAATTAAAAAAATTTTGGAAAAATGCTATAATAAAATAAAGTAAAAATTATAATAAAAATTTACTCCAATGTTTCAATGTTAATGATAAAGTAATATTAAATATAAAAAATAATTAAACAATTACAGCCTAAAAAGAAATTTTCGGATAGGTTTATAAACCCCTTCACTATTACAAATATTAAAAGTAATGGGCAAATATATAAATTGTTATTATCATCTATATATAAAATATACAATGTTTTTTATATTTTATTATTTGAACTTTAACATTAATAGAATAATATTAAAAATTTATCGCTATTTAAAGAAATAGAAAGAAATACAAAATACAAAGTTGAAAAAATACTAATTTATAAAAAAAAAGGATGTAATTTTCAATACTTAATTTAATGGAAAAAATACAACCCGTTGAACAATACCTAAAAAAATATTAAAAATCTAGTTAATATAAAACGATTTCTATAAGAATATAAAAACAAAAGTATATTGCTATTGCAATAATAAACTAGAAAAACAAAAACTTTTTCAATTAATTAATAAAAATAATATTTATGTTAAGCCTAAAAAAACCTTTTTTATATAATATTTTTTAATAATTATAATATTAATTATTAAACCCGTTTCATTATCAATATTCAACAAATTCTTGTTAAAACTAAATTTGTAATACTAATTAAAAGATTTCCAAATATCAAACTTTTATTAAAAATTCTAATATTTAACATTTGGTTACAATAAAAAAGTAATGGCAGTTTTAAACTATATTAAAGTAAAAACTTTAAATAGTTAAAATAATAACAATGAAAAAGCTTTTTAATTTATATTAAGAAAAAACAATTTATTATCATTATCAAATTTATTATTATTTAAATTAAAAAAATTTAATTTATTATTATTATTATTATTAGCAATTAAAGGACTTTTATGAGTTTGTATAGTTTTAACAGTAATAGATTAAGCTTGTATTTATAGCTTTATGTAGTTTTTTTGCTAACTATCCTCCTTATTATTATTATTTACTACTACTATTTTTTTTGTACTTTTCGATACAGATTTGGTACTAATAGCACTACTTTGTATCGCCCTCGCTGTTGTTTTCGATGTTTTTGTTAATCTAATAGTAAAAGCTTTCTTGACTAGCTTTTTAGTAAACTTCGCTACAAATACTGTTAGCTTTACATTAGTATTACCTTCATTTTTATTTAACAAGTTTATTAAATGCTTTATAATTTTGTTTAAAAGACTAAGTTTGGCCTAAACAATGTATCAATTAACTAACTTTATACTAAATTATAAAATAGGGGTATATATATAAATATAAAATAAATCCAAAAAAGTATAAAACATTATATTGAAATCGATTATATAGCAATTCAGTATTATTACTGCTTTACAAATGTCCTTAAACTTATAAATAAAATCTTACTTTTTGTTACTTTTAATAAAAGTTTTTACTACATTCTTGTAGTTAGCCTAATAGTATATTAACTTTTTATTTACCATTTGCTTTTTAACAAATCTATCTTTAATTACCAAATATATATTTTTTAAACAAAAAAAGCAATTTATAATTATTATAAAAAAAGCTAACACTTTTTTGCAAAGTTTTCATTTACAACAATATTCGTTATACACTACTTTAAACTTTATTATTAAGTTGTATATTTGATTTTAAACCGATTTATTATTTTAAAATACTATTAGCAATATGTATGCGATTAATTTTGAATAACGGAGATATATTGGGTGTATTAATAAAACTACTTTTATGTTAAAGTGTATTGCAATCTTTGGTTTTGATTTAAAACTTATAATAAAAGATTAATTAAAAACAATAATAGTAATCTGGTGTAGAAATATAAAGTTGAAGTAAGTAATAAAGTTTTAAAAATTATAGAAATAGGATATATCTTTATTGTTGTTTTAAAAAGTTTTAATTACACTAATATTAAACAGGGTTACACTAGTAATACATTATTTACCTTACTACACCGCATTTCTAAAAAGCAAACAATAATTATAAAACTTTTTAAAACAAAAAATCCAGAAAAAAAAGCTTTGTTATAAGTTTATAAAGGTTTATTAATGTTTTAGTTTTGGATTAACAAAACATACTAAAAAAAGATTATATATCACATTTATTTTAATAAACTAACAATATTTTTAGAAAAACTTTGTATAATAGATTTTATATATATATACAGCAAAACTCTAATATTCTGTTATTATAAATTGTATCATAAATAATCTCTAAATTCCTTTTTTAAAAAAACAATGAAAAGTTTTAGCCTTTAGTATATTACATTGATTCATTACTTATTCCATTTAATAATAATCTATGCTAAAAGCTACTTAAAAGGGCCTTAGCGTCCGCTGACGTCATCTGACGCTTGGTAGCGCCTAACAGCGCTTATATAAATTTACACTTTTTGAAAATTTTTCAACTTTCTTTAACTTTATTAACTAATTTAGTTATTAAAAAAAATAATTAAAAAATAATCAATTGATTTTTATAAATATTTAATTAAAAATTAATATAAATAATCTAAAAAAATGATATAAAATCAACTTTAATAGTATAAAATCTAAATTTACAAAAAGTATAAAAATTTGAAT
>NGKI01000001.1:1114349-1152622 GCA_002162615.1 Myriosclerotinia duriaeana
ACTTTAATAGTATAAAATCTAAATTTACAAAAAGTATAAAAATTTGAATTAAATTTGAATTAAATTTGAATAAATTTTATTAATTTTATTAAAAAATATCTAAAAAGGTTATAAATTTAAAAAGTTATTTTATATTTAAAATAATTTAGTAAATTTAATTATAATATCAAATTTTTAATATAAAAATTTTAATATAAAAATTTTAATATAAAAATTTTAAATAATTGATTTAATTATTAATATCTAAAAGAGTAAGGTTGATAAGTGAATTCGGGTTAAATTCGGGGTGGCCATTATATGTGGTCTAGTACTGTACATCTCAACCGCAACCTCGCATTTTTGTCTATCAATAACTTCTTTGACTTTATCTATCTCATCTACTGTTAGTTTATGTCTTCAATCTTAAGTTCCACCCAGCTCGTCCAATCCTCGCAATAAATAAAGCCACAGCGCCCAAAATATGCAAGACCCAGCCCAAATTTGCCCTTCCAAAATACTTGCCCTCATCTTTCTGTATCAACTCACCAGCGATAGGACTTCCTTTTATAGGAATAAGCGCTATCGTACTATTAATACTGTTCCCAATCTTGTCTCAATCTTATCCAAGTCGTCTGTGAATGCAGCGAGAGACCCCACAAAAGACACTGGATAGCCGATGTCACAAAGCCATATCTTGCAGCATATGCGTAAGGCCCGCTGTGTGAATCCCCAACACCGAACCAAAGGCATCGTTATTGCTGCTGGAATAGCGGTGTTAAAGGGACCAAGCCAATGCGAGGTAATGAAGCCGAGAGGAATACGATTAGCTTATCCAAGGGGGGCATCTCTACTCTTTAGCTTACCACAAAGACGACTGAGTTAAGATCTTTATGTATATAAGATATAAACCTCCTAGTTGTTAGTGGGATGGTGCAATTACTTATAGATGCTGAAATGGTTCATGGTGACGGATCAGTTACGTGTGCAGACTACTATCACAGGTTTTATTATTTTCACGCTCAGTATTCCTAACACATTTCATGGTCATTTGAAAAAAGATTTGGAGGAAAATGATGGGAAACAGTATATTGTTATCCTTGACAGACTGCTTAACAGAAGCTCAATTAAAGCTCAATTTAAATCGTCAATGATGTAATTTTTTGCCCGTCATCGAGAACTGAACCCCACCCCCTATTCCCAACGCAAGGTTTCCATTTATCTGTTCTTCATATAATTTCCTCAATTCCATACCAAATCTCTGCTGCCTTTCCGTCCCATTGACATTTCAGTCTTGCACACCTAACCCCCTTAGGCCAATGATTGACCCACCCATAATCCTTCGTCACCTCTCAACCATCTTCGATTTACCCACTACCAGTCTACCATGGCGCCCCGTCGAAAATCTGCGCCAAACCTTTGTACCGATTCAGAGGTGTGTAATCTTTATGAACTGCTAGATCGAGATCCAACAAATCCACATAGAGCTTCGGCTGATCAGATTTGCAAGAGCATGGACTCGAGGTATAGTGATCCTTGCAAGAACACAACAAAGCCGGCGTTGGCCTGAGTTTCTCCCAATACTTCAATTTCCTCTCTTCAAGTCTGCGCCACTTACCATGGTAATTGGTGCTCAAGAAGCGATAGAAATCTTCCAGTACTTTCTCGGCACATTTCTGAACACTTTCAATACGTGCCAATCTTTGGGCCAGAATCCCTTCTATTTGATATGTTTTCAGCCCAGACATTGTTTTCTTGAGAGATACCAAATCCCAATCTAGGTCCACAGAACCTTCTGTGATATCGACAAGTTTGTGTGGGTTTATCTCTTCAAGTGGAAAGTAGTCATCGAAAACAATATTCAGTTTCCGAAGGGCCAAACAGTGAAGACTGAGTAGGGTGTAGAACACGACTTGAGTTCTCCTGGAAGGCATACCAATAACGTGCATATCGAGGTGGTTGAATTGGCGATCCCATTGGAAAGAATGTAGACAGCATAAAACTATATGGGTAACATTCTCTAAATTGATGTGCCCCCCTCGACGATACAATCTGCATAATGAAATTATTGGAAGCAAAAGAATATCGATAGTAGGCCGAATGTATACGTAAGGTCCATCACGATGTGTATCAAACTGGAATGAGTCCGGAGTATGAATCTCAATTTTTTGGTAGTTGCGGAAAACTTCGTCCTTCGAGTTCCTGCAAGCTAGTAAAGACGGGAGAATTTCAAAATAGTTAGATCGGTCGAAATAAAAGATTATAGATCCATTTCCGTCATCAGATGAATAGAACAGAAGCTTCATTAGTTTTGGCTCGGGAAAGGCTTCATTGTAGATCTTGCACTGAATCTCGACTGGAAAGGAGGAGAATCGCGGGAATGTGGACAGAGTTTCGGATACTGCGTGTCTAGATAGTTCGTTACCTGCACTGACTAAGGGCCATGAAGTAGAGTCCATAACTATTTCGGTAGTTTCGTTGATGTTTAGAGTCTCGATAGATGATGAAATGTATGGGAAAATTGCTGGAATTAATCCTTAAGTCAAATCTGATTTGTAGAGAACGAAAGATGTCAAAAACTATTTTTAGGTTGTAAGTTTGTATGAGTTGTAGGGGAAAGTATCGAAGATCTTTTGGAGCTCCGGAGACGAACTATATAGCGAGACAGGGGTACGGCAGAATGTTTCAGGATACCGGATGGCTGCATCTAAACACGGGATCAAGCTATTTAGAAAATCAAATAGAAGAGCTGTAGCAAATTGTGGAAATCTCTTCCCCCGGTTCCACGAAGTTGAGTGTACGGTGAAAGAATGTTGGATGAATAAGGGGAAACATGTGGGTGAATGAACAACGCTCAAGCTAGGAAGATACTGTCTGTCTTGCTCATAGCATGTTCAATATATGATGATTTAGGTGGCGAAAAAAAGGAAACGCTAATGGTTTCTCAGCTAAGTAAAACGCTATTGCTTGTTGTATTTGTACAATTCGAAATTTATAGCGCATAATATTCCGATCTAGACATTCATCTAAATGGATTCACTGCCGCATCAAACAAATAATACGATTGCCGATCAAGTCGTCAACCAGATTTGTAGCAATTAGTCAATGGATCTGACTACGTTGAGTTTGTGAAGTTTGAGGATGGAAACTTTGCAACGGGATCATATAAACGATAACAGGAATCAAGGACTGGAGGATTACAAAAAGGATTTCAATAGAGTGACATCTTATTATGAAGCTCTGCGCCCATCGGCATTTTCTCCCAGCTATTACCTAGAAATGCAAATATTTTTGAATCACAACTACACCAATGCTGCTCATTTTGTTGCTGCCACCATAATTATGAAAAAATTGATATCCTTCAGCAGCTCACTTGCGAGTATGAGAATATTCCGAGCCTTCAAATTTGAATTCATTTCTAGAAATCGCCGGGCGGCATCATATATATCACACATACAAATAGGTAGTTTTACTAATTCAGTGTATACCAAGGCTCCATTGAATAATTTAATTGAATATCTATATGCTAGTCCAACCGTACCTCCCCGCTTAAAGTACCGTTAGTCTTACATCATTGAGTTAGCGCACCTTCAATACAAGCATTTGCATTCTATAGTACGGTATTTCCAAGTATATTATAGTGCGTCTCTTTGAATCTTCCAATTCCCTATATCCATCTTCCCTACAGGACATAAAATCTCTTTAAACTTTTGAAAAACGCTCTCCAAGAACTTCCCACTTGATTTCGGAGTTACTTTTCAAACCATTGCTGTCATCACAAACAAGCCTTTTGTCTTTTGTCCATCTAAAGAACTTTCGGAGAGTCGTAGCCATGAGTTCAAAATGCCATTCCAACACAAACGCATCAATGAAGTTCACACTATTCCCCCGTTTCCCACTCGAAATCCAAAGCAAAATCTTCAATATGGCCTTTGCTGAGCCATCGGTAATTGACTACGTTGTTATTATTTCACTGCGAGGGAGGACCATCAAAATACAGAGCTCGGCGCCCAGGTATCCTGAGCTGCTCCCGCTCCTACTGACCTGCAAAGAATCCAATGCTGAGATCTTTCGGACGTTTAAAAAATTAAAATTTGGAATTATGGTTCCGCGCTTAAGGTTCTTTACCAAATACGTGGGCGACGTGCATACGTACATTCGACCTACCGTCGATACTCTGATCATCCAAACGCCTTTCATGGTGAACATGTTAGCAAATGGCGGGAGTATGTACCTAGGCGATATCACCCAACTAGCTCTAGACTGTTCATTTACTACGATGCGAGGAATGCCACAGGATTACGACTTAATTATTATGCGCAAACAGGCCAATTTATATAGACTCATCAGTGCCCAATGTCCGGCACTCAAAACGCTATACATTCTCCTCGGATATCGAACTTTACGAGAACAAAGTGCCTCGGAAAAAGGGACCTATCGAATCATGGATATATCGGACGGTTTCGAGGACCTCGATCTCTACGCCACGCGTCATTTTCGAGTACACAATTATTCGCGAAATAGTCAAAATTTTTGCGACCTAATCAAAGATACTCAAGACGATGCGAACATGGTATTGCGGAATCATTATCGATTCCTTAATACGAAGAAAACTGACTCATGGAGTGCACCTGCAGCGGCGACCTTGAACTACTGGAAAGATCTCAAGCCAAAACCAGCTATCTTGTGTTATTTCGATGATTCTCCATGCGATATATCGGTATATGGTGGTGAGAATATATTTCCGCCGAGGCTCCATATGATTCAACTAAAAGCCACTCTAGCATGTCATAGGGACGGTACCCCTTTGCATAAATATAGAGGGCTGGCTCAGATCTTCGATGGAGCACCATGGTAGATGATGCATGGGTGTGTAGCGGTCAAGAAATGACGGCGAGGATCATTGACGAGGATTTTATAACTAGGCATGTTGTCGCAGGGAGGGTTATGTTGGGAAATGAAGGAAATATGTACAGCCCTGGAAGGCTGGAGTTGTGCGGAGACACATGAGCGGGCAACTATTGCATCTGGGAGAATGACATTCTACGGCACGAGGACATGCACTTTACCCTCCCAACCACATTACCAAAGATAATAATATATACTGTCTGTCAACTTCTTCCAAAGTCTCTGAGTGTGAAAATATGTAGTATGTCAACGATTGATATAAAGAATTTATAGTCCTAAGAAATGAAACTCAGCCTGCAGTAAGCCCAATATTTTTGAACGCGCACATAAATTCACTTCGACCTCGACATCAGGCTGGCAACCCCCTTCTCTTCCTATAGCCCTTAGCATGAAACAAGAACTTCTTTCCAGGGCAATCTGCATATTCCGAATGGAAGCCTCACTTCCCAAATAAATTAAAATAGTTGGCGAACAGGGAACACTTCTCCCTTCACGCGTATATCAGGGCATAAATCTCGGGATCAATATAACGCTCCAGACATTGTATACTGCAATTCCTGCAGTCAAATATAGCTATCTGACCACTTTAGATCTATCCTATCCGTATCCAATGCTAGGCCTGCTGCACTAAAATCCGAGACTCCGAGTTAAATCTCCATTCTAGTACGAAGAACAGAAGAACTTCACGTTACTATGCGCAGCTACTGTCCGCATTATGCTCTATTAGGTACTATTAGGTAAACCCCCAAGGAGATAATACACCCAAGACCTCCGAGTGCCAAAAGTATAGCTATCAAAGAAATCGACACAAAAAAAACACCGTAAAAAGTAAATCGCAGAAAGGCTCGTTTTGGGTATTATAAAATTCTTCATGACAGCATCAAAATAACAAAACCGCAGCAAAAAGACTCATACAACCCTACCTAATCTATCATCTACTAAAAATACACCATGCAGGCGCTTTCGATTACACATTATTTACCCACCCGTCACAGGAAAGAAACTACCAATCCTGAATCCCCTCCTCCACTAATTCAAGGGGTTCCCCATTAGCCACTGCCCTCACATTACTAATTTCCCATTCGAACTCCTTTAATGCTCTAATCTCGCTCCCAACAAACAAACCTCCGATTAATCCATCTATGATACCAGCGCCAAGACCCAAGCTTGATAATAACATGAGTAAAAATGCTACGAAATTGCGAGGACTCCACCAAACGGCTATGAAACAGCCGATGCTTATGAAGACAGAGGCGACGAAGTGACCTAAACGAAGACGTCGTTGACGACGCTCTCGGAGACGGTATTTATGGATCATGGCGATAATTTCATCGTAGGTTGATATTGGTAAATGGGGTGGGGAAGATGAGGGTTTGAGTTGAGAATGTGCGCTAATTAGTTGAGACTCTGAAGGGGCGGTTTGTAGGTAGACACCATTGGACATGGCCGATTTGTTTTCTAGGGTTTGCTCGGCTGGTGAAGCATATTTTGTGTGTACCAATGTCGTTTCGACAGAAAAATGGTCACTCAATGAGCATTGATATTTGGAATGTCTTTGCAGCATACCAACACGTGCACTTTTCACAATCCATCCTCCCGCTGATGGATTATCCGGATCGAAACATGTATTAGCGAAGATATAGTCCAATCGCTTGGCTCGGGGATCAGGAGTATCGACCGGAATCTCAATCTCTGGTCGGTTTGGCCCTAGGAGTTTTTGTTGCTCTTTGTTCCATCGCCAGGTGTTCAAAACGCTATCACATGTGGCGCCATTTTCCAGCAAGTTGAATTCTGCGGTTGGTATGGGACGTCGTCTAGCTTTTTCGACTTCGTCAATAGCCGCACCAATGGAGCAATCAGGGTGTAGGACCATCCAGACATCTCGAGTAGTTGAATGTGTACTGATAAGTCGATGAGCGAGGGATAAAGGTATCATATTAAAGTCGCCAAGGCCTAGAACTAAATGTCCACGTTCCGCAGCCCCTCTCATAAGCTTTGCTATCTCCCATGCTTGTGCTGTTCGATGACAGATGTAGGAATCGTGCGGCTCCGTTTCGTAGGGTGCGTGAAGCTATGAACATTAGAGATTGGCTTGTAAGGAAGCTTCAAAATACCTACATGTGTTGTAAATACCTCCACGATATCCTTCGGGCCTTGCCCATATCGTATCCTTGCACCGGCAACACCCTTCCCAACGAACCAATCGCCTCTGAAGAATGCTGTAGGTCTACCATTCAGAGGATACCTGAACATAGAGCTCTCTTCGATTGGCCATTTTGACAGTATCGCCAAACCTCCTCCGAATATTCCACTGTGATAAAACTTTCCATACGGCAGGATATGCTTGGTTTCCTTTCGAATACTCTGGTAGTCTTGCTGTGTCCAGCACTCCTGCAGACCAACTATGTGAGGTGTGGGACTCGCAGACCCAATGGCTTTTCCAATCTCTGTCAAACGTTCATTTCGGAGGTCAGAGAGAAATTTGAGACCCCAGCAATTGAGGGTGATCACATTGATCTCATTGACTTCGAGTGATGATGAGTCCATATTGGCTGCCAGGCTGAAGGGAGAGAAGGTGGGAGAACGAAGTCTTATATCGTGAGGCGTGGAGCGGCGTAGTATTGGAGAATGAAATTAGAGAACTCCGTTTTCAGATTTTGACCCTTACAGCTGCATATCACGTATTCATTTCTTCTTTTATATTATATTGGTTGAGTAATCAGAAGATATTCGAACAGTTGAGTTCGACTTTTGAATTGGGAGTTTTGTGATGTTTTGAATTATCTTTCCTCTGTCTGTTTGTCTGTCTGTCTGTCTGTCTGTCTGGTCCCTTCTCTAAAATTAAAGCTTCATGACGTTCCCTACACCAAGGAAACAAAAACAGGGGTCTACCCGGGAGCCATCCGGTGAACAGCCGAGGCTCTCACTAGCTTCTCTTCAAGGATCTGGACCACTAAGTCTGGAGATAGCCGCACCGCGCTTAATTTATCTATCTCCTGGCGGTTAATTATTATCAGCCGCCATCAATACAACAAAGGAGCTCCAAATAATGTCCGACTTTGATTCAGCAGCTACAACTCCTTCTAATATGGCAGAAAGACGCCAAACAAAACGTCGAAGATACGACAGTGAAGTTTCTACGCCAGGTTATAGTTCACCAGACGAATTGGCAGATGATAAACCGATCCGACCTTCTACAGGCATGCGTCGCGATTCAACACGCCGACAATCAAGAACATATTCCAGTGATGGTAGCGCCGACGAGCTTGACCACACACATCCACGTCATCGAAGTCCGCGGAGCCCTCGAAATCGACGAAAATCCCATCATTCAAGAAGTAGATCTACTTCCGAAGATTCACCTCGCTCGGCGCATTCCTCGCCCTCACCCCCAGCTCATAAACCTTTAAAACTCAACTATAAATGCAAATTTATACTGAGAGGCCATCGCAAAGGTGTCGCGCAAGTAAGATTCTCCCCTAATGGACGGTGGATTGCTAGTTGCTCCGCAGATGGCACAATTAAAATATGGGATGCGGAGACTGGGAAGCATATGCGAACTATGGAGGGACATCTTGCAGGTGTATCGACAGTAGCTTGGAGTCCTGATTCAAATACTATAGCATCTGGATCTGATGATAAGGTTATTAGATTATGGGATCGAGCGACTGGTAAACCATATCCTACGCCTTTACTCGGTCATCATAATTACGTCTATTCCGTAGCTTTCTCTCCAAAAGGCAATGTGATAGCTAGTGGAAGTTATGATGAAGCTGTTTTTCTCTGGGATCTACGTGCAAGAAGACAAATGAGAAGTTTACCGGCGCATTCGGATCCTGTTGGTGCGGTGGACTTCATACGAGATGGGACTCTAGTGTGCAGTTGCTCTACTGATGGACTCATGTAAGCTTATCTGTTTGTCAATCATAAAAATAAGCTAATCTTCATCTTAGTCGTGTATGGGATACCGCAACCGGTCAATGTCTCCGAACCCTTGTCCATGAAGATAATGCGCCTGTGACCACAGTTCGATTCTCTCCTAATGGTCGATTTATTCTCGCTCATACACTTGATTCATGCATACGTTTATGGGATTATGTTGCTGGAACTTGCAAAAAGACATACCAGGGGCATGTGAATAATAAATATTCTTTGGGTGGAAGTTTTGGCTTCAGTGGTAATCAGGCGTTTATCAATTCTGGTAGTGAAGATGGAGACATTCTATTTTGGGATGTGAGTACGAAAGAGTTGATACAGAAGGTTCAAGGGCATGATGGCGTTGTTTGTTGGGTTGATACCGCCCCTGGACCAAATGGAGCTGTCGTCAGTGGAGGTCTGGATGGTACAGTCCGAATATGGGTTGATGTAGGGGATGAAGATGGGTCTACAGGGCTCAATGGCTTACATCTTGAATCACAAGGTAGGCATAATGTGAAGTCTGACAGTCGAGAAGACGAAGATATGGATGATTATAGAGATGATGAAGATCGAGAAGAGGAAAGAAGACAGAGGAGATATAGCAATGATACCCCAAGAGATGATATGAGTGTCGACAGGGAACGATCTCGCGATAGGGATAGAAGCGAATTGCGGAGTCCTGAGAAAATGGAGGAAGAATAAGAATTCGCAATAGACGAAAAAATGTCGAAGGCTAAAGAGTTACTGTTTTTACACTGGGGAAGGGACAAAAGACCTGGGGATGTCACCAGCCAGAGATCTTTCCTACTCCCGATACCAATTTGATACCTTCATCTTCGCCCTATCCTGAATTTACCTTTTCGTTCCTTCCTTCTCGTCTTCTGCGTAGATCTGAACCTACCAATTCGTCATGGCAACTCTTCGTTGCTCATCTCAACATCCATTAAACGATTTGGATTACCTACCGCACATGACTTAACTTTAGATATTATGTTAAACTATCCCGTCCAACAGAGCATTTTCTTCGATATTTTACTTGTTATTTCGGTTAATGACCTGGTTTCAATGTGGGCTTTACAAGGTTGCGGAAGCCATGAACCATTACAAGGGGACGTTGATTGTTGGGGTCGTTTTGTCACAACACAACCAGCTGAGGGCAATCCCAATGGCTCTGGAGAATCAGAATCTACTTCTCCTAGCCATACACCTTCTGCCAGTATTTCAATTTCTTCTACAATGGCGGACAATGAAAGCTCTAATCATACATCCCCTCTATCTGAAACCACTTCAATGTCTCCTGAAAAGACAGACAATGAAGAGGGGCCCAGTGTCAATTCATTAATAGGGGAGATCGAGCCCTCAATTACGTACAGCTTCGTATGTGACAAAGAGGATTGCGAGCTTTTTTGCCAATTAGTACTTCAAATATTCAATCAAGTCTGTATTAAAATTTGTGGCCCAAGCCATGAGATGAAAATTACGGCATCAGCTGTGAAAACTCTGCTAGCTGCGGCTGAACAAATGCTTGTGATTTATTTTGAATGTAAGCATTCTATTGTACTCCTCCGGGGCTTCCCACTGTCTCTCGACATTGCGCTAATTCATCAATCACTAATACAGTAGCACGTCAAGTACGCTACCCAAGAAATTATGACGTAAACTCTGACTTCACACCCGAACAAGGCCAAGCTATCCAGGAATTCGTAGCCATGTTTATTGGTCTAGCGACTAGAAGGATTTCTGAGGATATTCCGAATAATGAGCTAAGCAAGCTCACACTGGTATTACGGAAGTTGTCATTTAGTATAAGTCGGCGCGGGGCTGCAGAGGCTGTTCGTAAATACGTGGGAGATACTAAGAAATTGACAATAGAGGGTCTCGCTAAGTCGATTGCGGCTGAAAATGGAGAGGGCGCAGAACCAGACTTCAAAGAGGATAAAGCTGATGAAGGAATGCCGAATGATAAGAAGTAATGAAAGTGGTGTTTTCGTTTTGAGTATTAATCCTGTGTTAGTGCACCCGTGAGCTCACGAATTCTAACTACTTCCAACTTCCTAAATCACAATCAGTGCAAAACTTGTGTAATGTATCTTTCATCTAATTGTTTGCTTTGTACTGACTGAATGATGCCAAGATTTGAGGATATAGAAAAACATTGTGATATACTTGCTACGTTTAAAGTTCCGCGTCACTTGACTCCCCGTAGCTACTATTAGTCGTTTAGCTGCAAGTTCCTGCAAGTTCCAGGGGGCAATTAAAGTGTAAGGTCTAAAACCAACAAGTCGTTGTATATTATCCACTCATGTTCTTCCAAGGGGACTATTAGATCTGCGATGTAATAGTTTATTCGAGGCGAGATCACAAGACATCGTTAACCTTTTCACAAGGGGCCCAAGGAGGCATTAGCGAGTGATGCAGTACCGGGTAAAGATGCACAACAATGTCTTCTGGAAACAAAATCATGAGATATAATTAACTCATCCAGAAAGAGCTTGAAGGTCTTAAGGAGTACTAAATAGAGATGGGTACAACGGGGTGCCAGATAGAAATGCGTTACTAGACAGACATGGGCACCGCTTGATAGAGATGCAAGAAATGCATTCATTCAAAACTGAATCACGAGATATGACTAGCTAATTCCGAAATAGTAAAATAGTCAGTTGTATTTTATATTTGCTAAAAAGGAGCTAGAGATGCAACGGAGCTAGAGATACAACAAACTATCTCTATGTACTAGGCAGGTAGTTGATTTCTTGGGATAGTCTTTTGGTGCGTGATGTAATGATAGATATGAATTTGATCATTAAGTGATATGGGCTGCATGTAGTGAGTGTTTACTCTCGAATAGTAACTTCATGAGTACCGAGAACCGTCAGACATGAAATACTAGACTGAATCAGACTTTTGTCTAGTATTTACTTATTTCTATCTAGCTATAAGCTTTTATTGGAGGAAATTCTGATATACTTAGTATTCATACCATATAATTTCATCTCATCGTTAGGCAATAAACTACTCTTCATTAATCTCAGATTTATCTTGCTCTACTCTAGCTCTCTCTCTTCTCTAGATCTCTATCTCTCTCTCTAAATATGATCTCGTATCTCTCGCCTCTTATCTCAACATTTCGACTTCTGATATCATCTCCCTCCAAATATATCTAAATTTGTCTCTGCTGTATCCATCTCATGGGGACTCTCCAAGCCCTAACCTCATCTCAGTCTCAATCTCCACTTTACACCCATCTTCCAAATCTACCAAATCCAACATCAGCATCCACCATTAATTCCAACCCCGCCTCTCTAAATTCTCTATCCCTTTCCATTTCCTCCATACTAACTGTCCCATCCCTCCAATCCCCATTACCGCCCACAGCCCCCTCATCTCCAACCCCCTCCTCCCCCTTCCTCTTCCCAAAAGGTTCCAAATCCGCCTTACAAACCGTCCCATTCCCCGGTAACCTCACCGTCTGGAAATAATCATAAACATACCTCGCAGTACAAATCGAAGGAGCAGCAAGACTCGTATGTCCAAACGAATCCTGAACTAATACCACAGACCCCGGGAATCCTTTGGAATTAGCTATCGCGCTACGTAGAGGTGTGACGTTATCTGCTTTGTTTGCGATATAGAGAATTGGGTGGGATGTGTTTGCATGGAATAGCCCTGAGAATTAGCTTGAATGTTAGATTCGGGGTTTAATTTGATGAAAGTTGGGAGGGCGTGAGGGTGAGGAGAGTTACCTGTGAATCGCCACTTGGGTTGAACTTTCCACCCGGCACACGTCATTCTAAACTCTACGTTAACAGCTCCAGCAGCTCTTGCCCCATCCATGAGCCTTTCTGCGTAGATCTTAAATTCTGAGACTGTATCATTCATGATCCCTCCATCGCTGCACATTACGGCTGCCATTGCATCATCTGTTGCTTCTAAATCCTCTTGTTCGGGAGATGGTAATTTGTTGTCGCAGGAATCACATTCACAGGTAAATGGTTCGCGCATACCAAATGTGGAGATAAGATCGATAAATGGGACACCGTCGCCGGCTTCGAGTGAGCAGAGGACGCTAGCTAGCGAAGGGAAAAGGAGGATATGACGGTAGAGGGAGGCGGATATGAGACGTTTGAGGGATGTGTAAGTTATTATTTCGGGGATAGAGATTGTATCTGATGAGGGGACGATTATAGGGTGTGTTTTCAGGGAAGCGAGGAGATTTTCCAGACGGGTTGATATTTGAGAAGTGGTAGGGGAGTAGAAGGAACAGAGTGCGGGACCTGACAGGTGGCAGTAGTGATAAAATGCTTCCATGATTGTGTCGGAGGAGTTCAGGAAGGATTTATGGGCATTGGTGGACCATTCGAGGTAGTCTACGTTACCTAGGAGCTAAGTATCAGTATTAAGGATTGGTAGATTATTGGATTTTTGAGTAGCTTTGGTATGAAAAACAAAACAACATACCATCGCTCACCATCCTCTCCACCCTATCCGGATACATGGCAGCAAAAACTCCTCCCAGAAACGTCCCATAACTAAAACCCCAGTACCTCATTTTCTTCATCCCGGTCTTCTTCATGATCTCAAGCATATCACGTGCCACACTCGCCGTGCTTGTAAATTCGAGTAACGACTCTTCTCCTCTAGATTTCGCTTCCTGCTTCATATTCGCTTCGCATGTTCGAGATAGAGCACTAGCTCTCGTATAAGCATCATATAAAGTTCCCTCATGTGAATCCACAAGCCCTACATCTCCTAATTTCCAAACCTTTGAGTTCTGCTTCGAACCCCAACAATTGATGAGAGGAGTTGAGGCTCCTATTCCTCGGGGATCAAAACTAATGATATCATAGTTCTTGCCGACTATCTTCTGGAGATTGTGTCCATTTCTTCTCATGGAATAAATGCCGGATCCGCCTGGACCGCCGGGGTTGGTGAATATTGGGCCACGGTAATCGGTGAGGTCTGTTGCTGGAATTTTTATTATAGCAAGAGATATCTTGGAGGGACTTGATGCATCAAGCCAGTCTAATGGTAAGAACAGACGAGCGCATTGGAAGGTATCGTAACATGAATACCAAATGAGATCGGTTCTTGGTTCAACCTTGTCACTTTGATAAGCATGATGTGAAGCTTCATCGAAAGGAAAAACCTACATCTGACCATCGCCAACTTGGTTTCGCTATAGTTAGAGGTAGATTGTGTAACTCTAGGTTTACTGGAGATATCACATATGGAGGGATACCATAGTGCCATATTGAGAGAATGAAAGTGCCAAGAAAGAAGGCTGAATAGAATTTCAGTGATGAGTACCCTTGATAACGACTTGATATGGTGGTAGATAGCTTTATCCCCTTTTTAGTCGTCATTGTAGACTTGGGTGCTGCAACATCTCGACAACTATTCAAACGGAGATGTTGCTGTTATTTGAGAATCTGGTAACATATCGATATTTCCGACAGCCGTTAGGCAATCTTGAGACATACTCACAAAAGGTTTCAATACCGGGAAGTTAGAACTAAATTCACCAATAGTATTTGGATGATATCAAAGTAGCAAAGTGTATTTATTAGGAAAAGGACACTTTTCTGCGTCATCCATAATTTAGAAGGTACGAGTGGTGGAATGATATACAACCATATCCGGTAAGATTTATACACCGTCGCTTTTCAGCTGTTTGCTTACTTGTAGCTGAGATGCAGCTGAAATGTAGCGGAGATGTAACTTTGAAGATCTGTTTGGATCATCAAATGATTGTTTCACACGTTCAACCCTTCAACCCGTGACTTTCACTCGAACCGATAAGAATGATAAGAACTTGTGGATTTATGAATAGTTGCATAAATTGGAAAATGGGATTAATAATAGTTTCCTTATTCAGTAAGGCAAGCCGAGAAGTTTATTCCTCGTCTCCAGTTACTTTTACTTTTTCTATTCGAGAAGTAAATCCTACTTTATTCATTCTTCTTCTCCAGCTATCTTTATTCGACTAAATGAGCTTTAGCCGATAACCCCTACTCTCTCATCTGATTTGACGAGAAGATATTCATGATAGAGAAAGGCGTTGGAGAGCTGACATCGAGAGGAGAGGAGAGGAGTCATGAGCCTTTAATTACGATATTGGATTACTGGATCCGATGCTTATGTGTACCACGGTGTGTATCAGGAAATTATTCATACAAGTCTCCGTCCACCACCATCCCCGTACCCGATGGACAATAATACATCTGGCTCTAATGCCAATTCATCACTTGCTACCCGAAGTAATCGGGGGTGTTGGACCTGCCGAATCCGAAAGAAAAAATGCGATGAAGTACAACCCGGTTTGTTCTTTTTACTTTGAAGAATTTCCACTTGCCAACCTAGACTAACGATAGACCGGCTCTACTACAGGTTGCTTGAGGTGTGAAGATGTTAATGTTGAATGTCACTATGGACCAAAACCAAGATGGATTGATGATCCCAAAGTTGGGAAAGAAGAGCTAGAGAAGATTAAAGCTGTCGTTGCCGATTCTGCGAGGAAAAAGAGAGCTGCATTTCGTGCAAGAATAAAATCGAATTCTATATCATCACCCAGATCGCCAGAATTCCAAAGTACGATCAAAAATCCTGAGGATGGAAACAATTTACCAACTATTGATAATGTCATTTCGATACCTACCACCATGGAAATGGACCATGATAAAACCATCGAACCTAAATCTCCACTATTTCCAAAATGGATCGAGGACCAAGAAGCAAGTTTGATGATGCATTACTTGGATCATGTCTTTTTCATACAGTTCCGTTTTCATACCCCATCATTATCTTCCGGAAGAGGATGGCTTCTATCCTTATTGACCAGGACAAAACCTCTGTACCACGCAGCGCTAAGTTTGAGTGCTCTTCATCGCCAGTCTCTTCTTCTGGAGCAAGAAAGTGGTCAGGCTGAAATAGATTATCTTCATGAATTACAGCATCATCATAATCTTGCTCTGAAGGAATTGCAGAACTTTATTCAAACCAATAATAAGAACGCTTCCGAGCAAGGAGCATTTGATGGGAATATTCAAATCCTTGCTTGCATGATACAATTAATTTCGTTTGAGGTGAGTATGTAAATCATGAGGTATCGTGTAAATACTAACGGGCATATCAAGCTCTTCAATGGAGGTGTTAGCAATTGGCAAGTTCACTTACGAGCTGCTTCGGAGCTTATATTGATACTTCATGAAGTGTCAAATGGTAGTATTCCAGGCCCGGAAACACTACTAACTTCTTCTCAATGTTTCAACTATCCTCATGCTGGCTCTCCTGAATCTACTGCTAGTACCAGTACTGTTTCTCGTGATAGTGCAGCCTTAGATTTCTTTACAGGTGCTATTATTTGGATGGATGCTTTGTAAGGAAGCCTAGACTTATGCCTTTGTTTTGTTTTTTCATTTGTTTATGGTATGTTCATTACTAGGCAGTTGCTGACACTGGATTTATAGAGCCTGTGTATCTACAGGATCCCATCCATGGCTATCCGAGTTCCACAACCGACTCCTGTCGGCCAAAAAGCCAGGCTCGTCAAAATCTAATCACAGAATTCAACTAACGTCAATCATGGGATGTGAAAATTGGGTAATGATAATGATCAGCGAGATTGCATGGCTAGGAACATGGAGAAGAAAACATGAACAAGATGAAACTGTGGACTTTGAACAACAACTAGTTGTAACTGAACAGAATATTCGAAGTCGACTCGAATCCAAGAACTCGGAGACTCTGAAAGAACTCATGGCTTTACGGGCAATTCATCGCGGCACTCCGCCATACTATTACACTGATCTTTATAACAAACATACTATTCATGTAGTCACACATGTATTCGCCTGCGCAGCACTAATCTATCTCCAAATGGTAGTCACCGATCATTTAGTACCAGCAGATGTGGATATCCTACTTCACAATACCATAAATGCCATGCGCATGGTACCCAACCCCCAAATGTTTCGAGGTTTGGTATGGCCGCTCAGTGTAGCCGGATGTCTGGCTTCATCGAGACAGGACCAAGAGTTCTTCAGGGAGACATCAAGAGGTGCAGTGACAGACTCCCGATCTTTTGGAAATTCGAGTAGTGCGTTTGAGATATTGGAGAAATCGTGGGAACTTCAGAGTAGAGATGGGAGGTTGGTAGATTGTACGAAGACTATTAAAGAGTTGGGTACTTGTATACTCTTGGTTTGAGTGCGAGTTAACATGATTAGGCCTGGTCGGCTTAATATTAAAATACATACCCCAGCTCACGACACTCTTCGTTTTCGGCGTTTTAGAATCGAGCTATTCATACTCAAGGGAGTCCCAAAATGTCGAATTTACGACTTCTGTGATCATGTTTTCCACCCCCCTACAAACAAATGGAATATTACTCTTTGGGTATCTAATGTCGCTTACTTCTTACTATCCACTATAAGCTGGGCCGCCGTCTCCGCATACGCCCTTTCCGCCTCATTCCTCCTCGTCCTCCAGTCCACCAATCCCTCCTGAACAGGCCTATCAGGACAATATCCACTATCCACCGGCTCGCCCAATACCTCATACAACGGTATCGCCCCAGTCCAAACATCATCCCTCTCTCCCAGTCCCGCCTTCTCCAAATTATTCACATTCCCCGTCCGAATCTTCGCCGACGCACTCCTCACAACAACTTTGATTACCTGAACACTCTTCATAGATTCTGGTGCTACTTCATTGACCATTGACCACCGCCGCCGTATCATGTGATTGGTGAGGAGATGCATTGCGTAGCGCTTTTCGGAGTCTGATACTACGGGTTCGGCGTCCCCATGGATTACACAGGAGCGGTAGTTTAGGGAGTGGCCGTTCGGTGCGAAATGTAATATTACACCATCGACTATCCCACTCGTCAACAAAATCCCACCGCATACCTCGTCTCAATTCCAAAAAAAGAAAGCAGGCAATCAAACCTTTAGTACTACAAATAACAACCTTGATACTCCCCCCCTTCTTCACCATCCTACTCAACATCATGGCCGAATTCCCATGCAAATAAACATCAAAAGGTCCCTCCCCAAAACTCTCCTGCTCTCTCACATATTCCTCCTCGGAACCATCATTTTCACAAATAGGCTTGTGGGGATCATAGCGGCCGGCTACAGCTGTCATAGGAAGGGAAAAGGGTGATGGTTCCCCATCTTCGTCTGGGATGATGAAGGAAATTGTGGAGACGAAGGTTGAGGAGAGGATGGTGTGGATGGTTTGGTAGTCGTAGTGGGCTGGGGGTGTTAGAGTTAGATTGTAGTCTTAGGGGTTAGGAATGGAGAAGAGGCAAGATGAGGAAGATAGGGAGGAGAAAGGAGAGCAAAGTACCGCGATTTTTGTAGATTCTGATGGTGTTTTCTTTCAACTGGGGGTATTCCCCAGACTTCTCTTGGATGGTTGTAGAACCCATGACTTCGAGATTCTCAATTCTAAATCCTAGGCACTGATTGGATAAACAAGCTACAAGATATACAAAACACAAGATCTTTGAAAATGAACACAAAATACAACAAATTGGTCACAAAACGAAGTGCGAAGTATCAAGTTCCTTTTTATCCTTGAAACTATCACCAAACCAACACAAGCTCCAAGCTCCAAGCTCCAAGCTCCAAACTTCAAACTTCAAACTTCAAACATATCGTCATGACCGTGTTAAAAGGTAAGTGGAGACGACCCCTTGACAAAGGAAAGTGGACACGAATATCAAATATCAATCTATTTTCCATGTTCCGTTCCTGCACAAGGTCCATCCATCCATCCATCCATTCATTTCATCCCACTCCAACAACCCCCACTAATATGTAACCAACCCATCATCGTTTCTGATTATCTTATCTGATCTAGTGATTAGACTTGGAGTTGGAATTTTATTAGTCTTTAACTGATGAGTTGTGCAATGTCACCAATGCACCATCTTGTTCTCGGGTGGTATGGGCAACGTGGTGGTATGGTTAACGTAACCATATAATGCCCCGTGTAATGGATGGAGAACATAGAAGGGACGTGTCTAATCATGATGCTTGCTTGCCTCATAGGTTGACTACAAACTTCGAGTACAAAGCCACAACAAACACTAAGTTTTTATTTGGAGAGAAACCGAGAATCTTTGTGTCTAATTGTATGATTACACGTTTGTACGGATTTGCTCGTTTGAACTATTTCTGCGATTTTTCATTCCGATATAGTCACATCTGTCTGTGATTAATTACATCCACCAAATATTCCAAGAAAAATCGAGATCCCCCTCTCCCTCATCTAAAAATGCCCCCCTTCATCGCCACTCCTCCAACCCCAGCCGCGACCCCAACTCCCCCCTCTCTCACCAAATCCGAGCCAGAGGCGGAGCTCAAACCCATCTCTCAAAATCAAAATCACGCTTCTCAAAACCCCTCTATCTCTACCTCTACCTTAACCCCTACCCCAACATATCAATCCATCGCCCTCAATCGCCAACAAGAAATCACCTCGTCCATTCCCTCGGAATGGATTTTGAGGGCCGATCTCTTACAATCTAAACGTCCTGTTGATTTAGTAAAGACATGCGGGTTGTTAAATGAGAGGGAGATTGGGATCGTGTATAGTACAGCCATCGAGCTCCTGGAAAAATTGAGGACGAGGGAGTACACTGCTGTGGAGGTCACGAGGGCATTTTGCAAAGCGAGCGCTATTGCACATCAAGCGGTTTGTTTGTCCTTTCCCTTTCTCAACTCTTGTTATTCCCTAGAGGAGGAAGTGAAGAAGTAATTGCCGAGTAAACTAATGATAAAACAGACAAATTGCCTAGCATGGACCATGTACACCAGCGCTCTTTCCCGCGCCGCCGAACTCGACAGATACATCGCCGAAACGGGAAAACCCATTGGACCACTCCACGGTCTCCCAATTTCCGTCAAGGAACACATATACCTCCAAGACACACCCTCCACCTCGGGTTTCATAGCCTGGGCCCATAACTTCTGCACCGGTTCCGCGCAGGAGGGAGTTTGTGTAAAGGTGTTGAGGGAACAGGGCGCTGTGTTTCATGTGAAGACTACGAATCCCCAAGGTCTCATGGCCATCGAAACACACTCGAATCTCTACTCCACAACCACTAACCCACTAAACACCACCCTCTCCCCCGGTGGTTCCTCGGGCGGCGAATCAGCTTTGATAGCAATGCGTGGATCACCGCTCGGAATCGGTACGGATATCGGTGGTTCCATTCGCGTTCCTGCGCTTAGTTGTGGTCTCTATGGATTAAAACCCAGTGTAGCAAGATTACCGCATTCGGGACTCAGCGGTGCGCATGCGGGGATGGAGAGTGTGGTGGGGGTTGTGGGACCGATTGGGAGGTGTGTGGGGGATTTGGAGGTTTTTTGTAGGACGTTGTTGGATGCCGAGCCCTGGAGACGGGAGGTCGGGTTGCTGCCTATTCCGTGGGGATGTAGGGAGGAGAGGAGTGTGGGGAAGAAGGAGGAGGATAAGAAGTTGAGGATTGGGATGATTTATTCGGATGGGGTGCATGATCCCCATCCACCCATTACTCGAGTCCTGCACGCAACAACCGAGAAATTAAAAAGTGCAGGCCACACCATCATCCCCTTCCCCACCCATCTTCACGCTCCTCTCACCTCAATAATCGATTCCCTCTACCTCCTAGACGGCGGCGCAGAATACCATTCGATCCTCTCTCTCGGTTCCGAACCTCCGACCCCCCTCTTACATTGGCTTTTGACCAAACCCACAACCAAATCCCTCACAATTCCCGACCAGTGGAACCTCCACGTCGAGAGAAATCGCTTACAGGATGAATATGCAAAATTAATGCTAGATATGCAAATCGACTGTTTGATAGCTCCAGGGGGTGTAGCGGTAGCGAATGCGCACCAAGAAGCAAGATATTGGGGATATACGAGCGTATTCAACGGGTTAGATTTACCAGTTGTTTGTTTACCGGTGGGAGAAGTTGAAGAGGGAGATTCTTGGGAGAGGAGCGAGCGGGAATATGGGGGTGAGGGAAAGATGGAGAGGACGGAGATGGAGGCGCTATGGGGAGAAGGTACGTCTGGAGCTGGAAAATACGAGGGAGGTAGTGTAGGGATACAGATTGTGGGGAGGAGATTGGAGGAGGAGAAGTTATTGCGGATGACTAGGGTTATTGAGAGGGACTTGGGGTTGAAAGACTAAAATATGGATTACGATTTTCGGCAAAGAGGAGTTTATAATTGTTCTAGATACAAGGCAAAGGTGGTGGCTGCGTGGCTGCGTGGCTGCGTGCATGAAGAGACAAAATATCCCCCTTAGATAGACATCCTCAAACTTCATGGAAACTTCATCCACGAAACTAATTGGCATATCCTTCATTTCCCTCAACCCCTTCAATTATCCCCAACATCACATCCCTAAACTAAGGCAGCTCCCCTCGCTCCCTGCCGCCCAACTACTGTATCCGCAACTCAACCTGCAATACCCACTACCCACCACCCACCACACACCCACCACATTCACCACGATTCACCTGCAGCCTTACTCAACACTCAAGAGAAATAAGATTCACCAAGAAGGTTCACAACAGCACATTCGGATGTAATAGTATTTTCATCCCAACAAACATCACAGCATAGGGGTTGAGTAATCAAGACTTCTAGATGTCCATGTACTCATGTATCATATATCTTACTACTACGAGCGGCGACGCATACTATGATGAATGCTTTCGAGGCTCGAGACGTGGTCATCTGAATGATTATAGAAAAGGGCGGTATTTCGAACATACCCATCACATGCATCTCCCCAATCAGGGCTCATTAGCATCTCGATATATTTGCACCTTACCATTCATAAACATACAGATATGCAATATTATATGTTTGATATTATTTTTCATACCATCTCTCAACTCACTCTCCTCGCACCACCGATGAACCCTCTAGATATTTCTCTAGGTATTGGTTGTAGACCTCATAGTATCTTACTACCTCATTCCTTCCCTCCCATAAACTCTATGGTATATCACCACCAATTTCCACCCCCTTTATTCTTGTTCCTCATTATCATGCAATTCATCTCATTCATTCCCATTCCCAATCATCCAGACCATACGCCAGTGAAGCCATACCGTCATCGATTCATTCCCTTTTCCACCCCCAGAACCAGCACCAAGCGCAAGCAATGCCGTATCATGTCATGTAAAACGAAAAGAATTCCCGAAATATCCTCAATCAACCCCGTCAACTTAAGTCCTCCAGCAAACCACACATGAAATCCCCAGAGAAAGAATGAGCCGAAAAAGATTAAGCCAGGTACCGATAAGTAGGGACATTAGCCTCTTCAATTCGCTCCAGATATTCTCGTTCAATGAGACTTTCGATCCGTCGTTTCATCATGTTGATATTCGGTTGGAAGCGTTGAGAAAGCTGGGAGATGAGTTCGGCCACGAGTTGTTGATGTGAAAATTCCTTACGTGCCCTATTATTTTTGGTTAGTATAAACATCATCACATTGATGGAAGAAAGTAAAACATACTTCATAATTCGCACAATGACCGTGTCCATGACACTTCCTCTATGCTCATCATTTCTTTCCTCGGTCTGTCTTCTCTCATCAGCTCCTTCCACCTTATTTGACATTCCACCCATCGCTTGAGCTTTGATCTTGATAGTTTTGCTGACGAAGGCGGAATTGAATGTGAACACATCACCTGATTTAGGCATTTCGTTAGGTTTGCCAGGTTTCTTAAGTAGAACTCTAGATTTTGGTGGACCAGATAGTTGCATGAGTGCTCGAGGTAATTCCTTTTCGGAAATATTGAGGCTGGTTTGTATTTCCTCAAACGATAATGTTTCACCATCTTTCAAGTCGTTGAAGAGCATTAATATGATCATGCCATGAGTGTTGATATTTAGTTCGTACTTGCGCTCCCTGGACTTCGCCCCGCTTTCTCCTGGAATGGCTGGAAATGTACATCGAATATCTGCATTTCCTAGATTACCCAACCAGTTCAACTGTCGTCCATTGCGATCTTTGAGATAAAATGCTTTGAAAGAATCCTGGAGTTTCGAAATCTCCGAAGGCCAATTGCAAGATTGTCGTTGACCACCTTCTTCAAGAGAAGGAAGACTGCCAATAAGTTCCGTCGGCCAACAGTTCGTAGAAAGAACGATAGCGGATAGTTCGATTTGATTTCGGTCCTTATCTCCGAGGTTATTGATGTGGTTTCGATAGTTGGAAGTCAGTTCTTCTGACATTGTTACGTCTTTGAACATGCCTTCGAGCTTGGTCGTAAATGCATTGCCGATCTCCAGCTTCATTCTAGAAATCATCTGCTTCTCCACATCTGTACTTTCAGACTTGTTGAGTAGTAAGCGCTTTGCAAGGTGCTTCTTGTAATATCTCTCAAACATATCTTTGTCCTGGATATATCTGAGTAAAGTAGTGGCCTTATCCAAAACTTGGTCAATTTCAAACTCGGTTTTGCCCTTAATGCCACGCTTGAGATGGTCATCAATAAATAAAGAGAGAAATTCGGAACATCGATCGAAAAGGTTGATGAAATCGGAGAAACTCTTGGTGATGGCTGTTTGTAGAATGAGATCTTCCTTGAGACATTGCTTCCACATGTTGTCAAACTTATCCTTCAATTTCAAAACCTCATCAACCCAGTTAATGGCGGCGAGGGTCTGCTTCGCGGCAGCATTCATTGGCTTTGCCTTCTTCTTCGAACTTTCCGCTTCATCGTCCTCCGCTTCTGGTTTGTTCTCTTCCGCTGCCACAGCTCCACCGAAATCGCCACTCAAGATAATTTTGTTAATTTCCAACCCGAGTTGTACCACTCGATTCTGCAAGGCAATCTTCAGCGGTTCCTTGGTTGGATCTATTCGGCTAATGAGTTGATATAGAATGGTCAAGTCCTCATATCGGTCATTTTCGATCATTGCCTGCAGACCACTTCCCTCCATAGCAAGGAATTCAGTTAAATGACTGCTAATCAGTTCTTGCTCGACAACTTTCTGTATCTTTTTCGTGGTAAAATTTGCAATAGTCGTATTGCACCGATCTGTTTCTTCATCTAGGCGTCTCTTTGCTTGACGTAACCAAGTACTAGCTGGGGAATCCCGTAACAAAGTTTGACATTCCGCTTGATAGAACTTTTTGCTAGCTGCCAAAAACGCAGGCTCAAAATTTGTAAGATACAACTTTTCGTCTTCGTTCTCTTCGTCCGTTTCATAAAGCCCCTCTAGCATATGAATGACTGATCGAATTAAATGCCTATTTATGACATCTCCTTCTCTCTCCATTTCAATTTGATCCAGTATAACCGAGTTCAGGATATCGAAAGTGATGATACTCGAGTCCTGAAGGAGACGTGAACGTAAAATGTGATCTCTGAAAAGACCCAGTGCTGTGGTATAAATTGAAGCCTTGCGGTTGTCGTTGCAGTAGACACGATCCATATACATGAGGACATCAGTTGTCATACTCATACACGTATTATGATCAGTCCATGAAGCTTTCAAGCCCTCCAAAAAGTGTTCACCAGTAATTCGTCGTTCGTTTGCTGCAGTTCCAGAAACGCCACCGGTAGCGACGTTGACCAAGTTTGCAGTGATCAGTTTCCTAATATCTGGCATGACCTTTCCAGCAAACCATTGCTCCTCGAAGATCTTGACCCGATCATAAAGTAGATCTCCCTCCTTCTTCAGCACGATTTTGTAAGATGCTCGGTACAGTTGTTCGAAGGATAGTTTCGAGGCGTTCTTTTCATGAATTTCTCGTAGAGCATTTTGTAAGATTTCCCACTGGACGTCGAATTCGTTCTGGCCTCCATGACTACCGAAAGCCTATTTGTAGAAAGAGTACTAGTCAGTCGAAGAACGAAGGAAGTATATGAATATTTACGATGGAGGCAATACGCTCAGGGTAACTACCAGCTGACTTGTATTGATAGCATGTGCAAGCGCAGCATCAAATGACTGTCCTCGAACAGGAGCCATTTTGAATTACTCAATAACTTAACTCTTGCGCAAATAAAGTGTTGGCAGTTATTGAGGGTATTCGCAGATTGAGATATGTTTGCACAAGGCAGACAAATCATAGAAACATGGATTTGAATAATAAGGAATAACATACCCTCCTCGGCGCACGAATCTTAGCTCTTCCACGACCAGAAATCATCTTTGGAAATCTTCAGCTTTCCTTTCCCTCGACTTGTTTCAGTTTCTGAAAAGAAAAGTTTGTGTTGAGTGTCCAGCCTCTGCACACAGTAGAATAAGTATTCTCTCGTTATGATGTTGCGGGGTTCAATAAGGTTACAAAGTTGTGATAACTGCCATGCATTTCTATTGACAATGGATGATGGACAGATGGTGCGAGTAAGGTTGAATGTTTGTAGTTATTTGTATGAAAAATAATGGAGGGAATCTTGTTATGAAAACAAGAGATCAAAAATAAGAAGTAATTCAGTGTAAGTTCTCAAGAAGGCAAAAGTACAGGTCGTATATGTGAGAGGAAAGGTCTTGAACATTCAGTAACTACTAGGTACATACCTACTACTTGCTAACTCGGTTGATTCATTGAGATTATGAGATTATTGATGGGTTTGTCGGGATTGGATCGGTTCGGATCGGATTAATACTTTAGCCGTGACGATTATGCACTTCGGGCTGTACTACCTAGGTAGGTATCTGCCTAATTAGTTAATGCCTTGCCTTGCCTTGCCGGATCAAAGCTTTTTGGTAGCCTTGTAGCCTTGTAGCCTTGTAGATTTGCCCTTCGTCATATATATTAAATTTCCTCCGCCTTCCCCAAAATCCATTCTATAGTATCACAAACTTCTTCCTCAAACACGCCCTTCACCCCAAAACATTCGACGATTCTCTCCAATTCTCGAGACAGGTTTTTCCAAATCCTTGAACTCCATACGATTTGAGGTCTACATTTAACTCTCTACTTTTCCTATCCAGCCAAAGGTTTAAAAGCACACTTAGACGCGCAATAAAACTTCTACAATGTCGATCAAATCCTCCACCTTTGCAGCTTTTCGAGCTCTATCACGACAAACAAGTAGCAGACCCCAGCCTCGCATCTTCACATACTCGAAACCAATTCAGACACCTATTGCTTCCCTGCTTACCACCTACCACCGCCACTACAGCGCCAAACCCCTCACCGACGCCCCTCCATCCTCTCCATCATCCCCCTCTGCACGACGACCCCCCCAACCCTCCTACGACCTAACCTTCACCTGCACCCCCTGTTCCGCGCGCAGCACCCACCGCATCTCAAAACAAGGGTACCATTCCGGCTCCGTCCTCATAACCTGTCCTTCGTGTAAAAATCGTCATGTGATAAGTGATCACCTAGGGATCTTTGGAGATCGCAAGTTGACGATTGAGGATTTGATGAGGGAGCAGGGTCAGTTGGTTAAGAAAGGGACGTTGAGTGAGGATGGGAATTTAGAGTTTTGGAGTGATGGCACGAGTACGCAGAGGAAGAAGGGGGAAGGGGAGGGAAATGGGAATGGGGGGATTGCTGGGTAGGGGGTGGTTTCAACACGTGCAGGATAGTGAGGATGATGATCTATACGTTATTGGAATGGTGGAGGCAAAGGTCAAACTACAGGAAAGGGAAGAAAGACGTTGCAAAACCCCGGCACAAATCATGATGAATGAGGCAGTAAAGAAGATAAACGCCTGGGGTACTCTATGCTGGGAAGGAGATAATAATAATGTCTGCCAATTAAGGATAATGGTAGATTTATTAGACTCGAGATGAAGTGATCGCAACCGCATTTCCAGCGTTCCGGAACCCCTCAATCGTTTTTTACTGTATCGTCAAACCATCCATATCCACAAATATTCCAGAAATGGAACCCACCGCCTCACCTCCCCAACTCTCCGAGAAGGAAGCAGAAGCAAAAGAAGCAAAGGAAAAGAAGGAGGGATACTTGGAAACGACACGCTTCCAATGGACAAATTCGAATTTAGCGAGATGAGGAAGATGTATAGAAGGGTTGGCGTTTGAGACAATCAAAATGTAGAATTAGCTCAAGATTTTATGATACCAAATATATATAGCATGTCCCAATAAGGACGATTTTCACCTCTCAATCTACATATCGAATGTACTTTGAATAATTACTGGTATTTTACTCAATGCTAACGACAGAATTCTTCTCGCATAATTTTGCCAATTTTCCCACCCCAATAACGCCACATCTTTTAACCATATAATTACATCCACTACCACATATTCCTCTTCTTACTATGCTCAGCCCCCCTCTCCTTCCTCCTCTCCTTCTTCCTCTCTCCCTTCCTCCTCTTCTCCTCCCCAAATCTCTCCGGTTGACTAACAGCCGCAATCTTCCTCTTCCCACTCCTCATTGCCCTCCTCTCTTTAACGCCCTCTCTAACCTTAAGTGACGCCTCCGAATAATCCTGCGTCCCAACTCTCCTCTTCAAAGTCTCAAGTAATTCTTCACTAGATGTTTTTAGAGCTTCAAAATTCGTACGAAAAAGGTCGTCCGTGGAATAAGGCATGGGGATTGAAGGATCGGTGAGATTGTGGAGGGGGAGGAGAATGGTGCGCAAGGAGGGGACGAGGGATGAGGGCTCGAGTTTGCTGCTGAGAATTTGGAGAAGTTGAAGGGAGGATGTCTTAGGAATTAAGGCAGATGCTCGTGGTGGCGATGTTTCTCTTCGTAATATGAACGATAAGCGTCCGAAAAGATATTGTAAAGCCGTGTTATGAGCGGGCTCTTCCTCCTCTTCAGCCTCGGCTTCCAGATCTTCTTCTTCTTCTGCATCGGCTTTTTGAGATGATTTCCATTTCAGATTGTTGGAACCGGCGCAACGACCAAGGAAAATGAGATTCTTGACTATTTCCTCCGCCAGGAGGTCGGTAAGTCCAGGTGTTTTGAACATTGCAACTATACGGCGAATGAAGTCAGAGATATCATCGCCACTGAGTTTGAGGCCACGAGATCCCTTCAGAGGTAAGCCTTCAAGGCCAGCTTCAGCATTGGTTCTTGCGAAGTCTGCAAAGTATGTGCTGGTAAGTCTAGCTGCAGATAACTTGACCCACGCATGAGGATATGATAGGCATACTCGGACCGCTGACCACAAACTTGTTGTCTTGGACGACAAAAACGCGTCAGGAAATTTTTGGCACATGGTTGCAGTGAGCTGGAGGGCAGCGTAGATTAACTCCCAATCCGCCTCATGATCACTTGCAGTTCCAATAGTCTCCGAAACAGAAGCGAGTAGGATTTTGACATCTGAATCCTCTACTTGGGATTGGGAGTTGTAGTAGAAGCCATAGGTTTGCAAGGCCAATCTAACAACTGAAGTATTCTCAGTTTGTTTAATCCATGATCGAAGAAGAGTGAGGAAAGTCGTCATGCGTTCTTGGTCGGCTCTCTTAAAGATCTCTTTAAGAACTTCTCCAGCTGCCATACGACACTTCTCGCTGTCATCATTGGCAAGAACAAAGATCAATGGCACAAAACATGTCGCTGAAACTTCTTGGACGAATTCATGCGAGGATTTTGACAAGAGGAGATGAATGACTTCGAGTATCGATAATCTTCCACCTTCTCTCTCGTACTTTAAATTTGCAATGATGAATGCTAACTGCTTCGTCCATCGACTTTTCTTTTGTGGGAAATCTCTAAGGAAATGGAAGTATGCACCACGTGCCAAATCTCTAGTATCTTTATCATCATTTGTGACCATAACCGTACCTACGTAGTCAAGGGTATCGTATACGACAGCAGTCTCGACCTTTGAGTCTAGAACAGCTCTCAAGAAGTTGAATGTAACATGTCGTCGCTCTGGTTCTGTCATATCATCCTTCATTCTTTCCAGTATATCGTCAACCGATCGATCCTTAACAGGAACATCCTTGCGGTCTCTGAGAATAGCCGAGATCAACTTCAGAGAAGCTTGAGCAATATCCGAAGTAGTTGAAGAGGATCCGGATATGCATTTGATGGCTTCTGCCGTGGCAACTCGGTAAAGATTTGTTCCATCACTGTCGATTTTGAGTGGAACTTTAACGATTGTACTCAGCAATTTGAAAGTGGCGACCTTGATTTCCTCCTCTCCTTGAGAAATTGCATCACCAAGGATTGGAATAAAACCTGCGAGGTTACTAGATGTTCGAAGATTATCGTGCTTTTTGAGTACGGATCTCATAACATCGAAAGCAAATCTGACAAGCTTGTAGGTGTAGATGGTAGTAGCACCGCGGTCTCCACCCCGTTTGGCACCCTTTTGGAGCAAGTATCGTTTGAGTCGGTAATCGTCTCTACCTCCTTTTTCTTGGGGCTTTTGGCTGTTGTAGACGTCTTGTATAACTTCATAGCAGAATACGAGACTGTCACGGCTTCCGGCAGCTGTGTTTTTGAGCAATCCAGAACTTATTCTGTTCAAAAGTTCATCGATTTTTCGAACCATACGAATGTTTAGTTTCTCCTTTAGTAGTACTCGAATTGGATGGATTAAGTCTGTCAGGCGGCTCAGAGTAGCTGTCTTGGCTATTAATTCCATAGAATCGTGACTTTTACTACTCTTGACTTCCTTCATCTTACTGATGTATCCCTCCTCATCCTTCTCCTGCCCAACAGCACCAAATATGTCATCCATGATGATGGCGACGATGGAAGGCAAGCAGTAATCAAGGTCACCCGGAGCATACTCTGGTGTTGTGGCTACCAACATGGAATGCATTGTGTATGAGAGCACATGAAGTTGGGAACCTCTGGCCAAAGCACTTCGAAGCTCTTTTAAGACAAAGCCAAAGCAAGACGGACCCAGTAAGACACAGATTTTCACCAAAGTTTCTCTGGTCAAATCTCGTGATTCCTGTGCTTTACTTCGAAGAATGTGACAAATATCGGTCAAAACTGCTGGAAGTCGTTCATTCTTTTTCTCTTGTGGCAATAGTTTAAGTAACCTGACAACTATGACCGCAACAGGAACACGTAAGCTAACAGTCGATTCATCTTTATCGTGGAGATAATCCGTCAAAGGTGGTAGGATGTTGGATGTAAGATCGTCTGAAAACTTGGGTTCTTTGGGCATCGTAGTAGCAAGTTTGCTTTGAATCTTTGGGATATCAGTTTCCATATCCGTATCGACAGGAGGTCCTGCTGTAAGGGCCAAAGCATCGATAACTTTGCCGAGTAAACGAATAATTTGCTTCTCGAGGTCAGGTTTGGCCTGAACATATCCAATAAATCGTTTCAGCATGGCACGATATTGTGGCCACTCTAGCGAACCTGCAAGAACTCCGACAGTAGTCGTGGCTTCAGCGGCCAGATTGTGTGCATCATTACCCTCTGCTCTGTCGAAAATAAAATGCTCGATAAGAGGGATGAAGAAATGGCTGACGTTCTTGCTGCTCAACTCCCCCTTCTCTGCGGTCGATGAAAGTAGTCCTAAAGCGCTGGACTGTCGGCCTTTACCTGCTGCAATGATGTTGTTGAAGAACGAAGATTCTACCTCGTCTTCGCCAGCTAAGAGATTATGCATATCACTAACTTCGGACCACTCTGGGAAGTTTCGGATCAGATGAGCCATGACTTTCATATATTCGCGACGAATGATTTCGGATGGTTCACGGACACCAGCGAATAGAGCCGGAACCAGGATGGTGGAAAGCATGTCTTGAAAGGCTGGGGACTCTGAAGTTTGCTTCGCATTTTTGGCCGTTTCTATGAATCGACAAACACCATCTGAAGAATTCGATGACAATATTCCAAATTCCTCGTCATGTTTGATATAGAAGAGCATGTTGAAAAGTAATGGCGTCCATTGATGCGAATTGAAGTCGATATCTCTTTTTGCATTGACGGCGTTGAAAGCCTTCAGTCGACGATCGTAATCTGGTTCGTCAAGTCGTCCTTCCGCGAAAGAATTGAGATCCGAACATAACGCAGCGACTTCCTTCAAAACAGGATCTTTGTCTGAATACACTAACAGAACTCGGGATAAGACTTCTCTACTTATCTTGTCCTTGAAGAAGCCAAATAGAGATGTAATGGTATTGTAAACTCGATCCTTGAGATCTGCGTCATTTTGAAGATCGTAAAGTGGCACAAAATGCTCCAAAACCAGAAGCAACCCGGCTTTAGTCTTAGGGGTGACCCTTCGTGATGGTTGATCGAGTAAGAAAACCGAAACATCCACCAAGTTGCGACCTTGAGTGGAATTTGAAACGAAAGGTGCTAGCTCGGAGACAGTTTCAACACAGCCTTCTAGTAAGTCTTTGCTCATATCATTTTGATCACGAAGAAGTCCACCTATCTGTATGAGGAAGTGATCCATATTCAGAGTCAAAAGCCGCTCCTTTACCGCTGCATCCCCTCCTGCCTTCTCTTCTTGTGCACACTTAACGACACCGCGGATAATGGAAAGAGCGAAAAGTTTTACTTCATCCTTAGATTTTGGAGGTGCTAGACACTCTGCCACCTTCGGTAGGATTTGGTCATGGCTACCAAGAAGTAGGACAGTCTTCATCGAGGCTGACCATGCGGAAAATAATCGGAGAAGACCAGAGATACCCTGCGCCGTTTCAATTGGCAAGTTATCAAGTCTTGGTAGAACAATTTCGGCCACAATTAGATCCACATATGGAGACCAGTCAAAGTCTGTTGAATTGTTGAACAGTAGTATGAGACACTTCAGTCCAGTCTGTCGAACAACTTTGAACAGGGAGATTTTGCTTGTCTCTTCGTCATCTTGAGTTTCCTCAACCGACTCACCCTGCAGTTGCCTTGAAGCTATTACCAGGCAGTACAATACAGCTTCCAGTAATTTTCGGGTAAGAGGTACAACCTTCGTGGCTAACTCTTTCAGGACAGCTTCCATCATATTTGTGAAACCGACTTGCTTCCTGGCGCCCAACAGCTCCTTGTCGAAAACAGACATTTGAACTGCTCCATCTTTTAAAAAGTCCAAATCTTTGAGATCACCAAGAGCGATGTCTAAGAATCCTCCGATATCTTCAACGCTCAAATTTCTCAACACCGTTAACCTTCTTGCCTCCATACCTTGTTTTCCACTTGCGGCACCCTTTCGAGAGATTGTGCGTCCATAGAGTAATCTGAGAAGAATTGGCATGAGGGCTTCTCGGTGCTCCGGTTGAACCAATGTCTGTCCTTGAAGGAGAATAGTAATCTCATCCTTAAAGCGAGCTTCGTCGAGCAAATTAGAGAGGTTTTCGTGATAAGGTTTTACACTCTTATTTTTCCATGTCAAGACAGCCTTCAAAGCAGATTTTTGGGTTTCAATGTCACCATTTGCCAGCAATCGCAAAAGAGCTTCGTAAACTTCATCTGTCTTGTAAATGGACCTTGGATTGACAAATAGACCCAAAACATCCAACAGCCCTTTCTGATCCTTCCTCGTCCAGTCACTCACAACTGCCTCATCCTCGTCACTGGTTTGGTCAATCTCCTCGGAGGTTTTGCTGGCCCAAGAAAGGAACATTGGAATGAGTTGTCGAGATCGTCGTTCGCCGATCATAGGAATTGCAGACAGAACACGAAGCGCTTGAGCTCTAGCAGTGCTAGGTTGGGCATCAACCAATTGTTGAGCAACCTCAAATTTCTTAAGCATAGTATCACGAGCATTGAGAACTTCCGAGTCGGCCTCTTTTGCAAGTTTATCTAGGTTGTTAAGATTCGAGCACTCAAAGTCAGTCAACCCATTGTTCGGATCCTTTTCTATGGGCGCCGGTGGACCGCTCCATCTCACTGATGGTGTTTCCAACCATTTGAATGCTAAGACAGCAACCGCTTCTTCCCCAACCTTTGATTCAGCGATCTGTTTGAGGGCGGCACTAGAATCTTCCCAGGTTTGCGCCATTTTCACAGTAAGCATACCAAAGCAGAATGATGGTATTGCATATTTCATCCAAGGTATGGCCATTTGCGAAGTATAAATTGAAGCCAATTTGCGAATGTGCATAGAAGCAGAACGAGCAGATTGCAAATCCAAAGGTGTTTGCTCGATCATAATCATTAATGTAATTGCTTCCGAAGATACACCATGGTCTGCATCATGAATGTGCTCTAGTAGTCGCAGAGAAAGTAGTCGCAATTCGCTAGATTCGGATGAAAGGTTTTCTACCAAAGATCGAACCAAAAGGTCGAATTCGGCTTCCGAGTCACTCGTATCTTCTTCATCGCTCGCCTTTCCATTCTCAGGTTTGGGGGATAGTTTGAGACTTGCCTTATAACCTAATAGAGCTTCTAGGAAATTTGGCAATCGAGCATAGCGGGGAGCGGCGGCCCGTAGTAATGGCTCCAGAGCCCTGTCGAGTTCACCAGCTCCTTTTGTCATGCGAGAGAAGGAACTGAAACCTCGACCAACAATGAAATGAGCTTCTTCTGGTGCAAGTGAGGAAGATGGTCTGAGCGCAAGCTTAAGCTTGCGAAGCAGAATTTCTGCAATTCTTGCGTTCGTCGAAGGGTGTACAGCAGTGCACTCCAGAATTTCCAGCAAAGCATTATATTTAGGTAGGCACCTGTCATGCCATGTTGTAGGGCTGCGATTATGGGTAGCCGGTGATACTTGTTCGGGGAAAGGTTTGAGTTCTAGCTTTTCGAATTTACTAACAATCTGGTCCTGCCAAGATTGAGGTAGGGAAAATGCATCCTTTCCATATCGACTTGGAAGTACTCCTGACGATACCATTTTTGGTAATAACACACACAATGCATCTCCATTTTCGGCATCAGACCAGTGGGTAACAATAAATCTAAAAAGAATTAATTAGCAAAAGACAAACATCCATGAATAGGATGGGCAAACCTCTGGAAGTAAGGCAATGCAATAGTACGGAAACGCTCAGGCTCTCCTTGCGATAAATAGGAGCAGAATGTCAAGAACCATTTTGCCAACGGTTCCTTAGTCAGAGCATCCATAAAGGAAGAAATAAAAGGGATAGTGGAGTCCATTGGGGAATAAGTAAGAGCAATAGCTGTACTTTCGATGAGGTATTTCCACATGTCCAAATGTTTGTCGTCGGCTGCGACCAAGGATGCGCTCTTGGAAACTGCTTTTAATATATTAGATAACGCCTGCAACAGGGCTGGCCAATTCTGAACTCGCGAAGCTCGTCGAACACCGGCCACTATCCCTATTGTGCGGGCTGAGAGCAAAAGTTTGTTGAACTTATACATAGTTTTGGAGTCTGTAAATGAATCGGTCATGGCATTGGCCTCTTCCAGAACTAAATCTAGTATTTCTTTGATGGTCTCTGGGGTCGTATGATGAATGATACTGGTCAGTACACCACATATAACGTCCACCCATGGCAGTGCCTCCTTTTCTCCGAAATCACTCTCCTCAATGGCTAGAAAAAGCGACTTAAATATTGCTGGACCTGACGTATGTACACTCATTCCATTACCCTTCATAGCCTCTGCAAACAAGGTCATTATTCCATGATAGTAGAGGCCAAATTGTTTGGTATCGGCGATACTCAGAAGATCTGACTTCGCATGGTGTACAATTAATGGAAGAGCCTTCTCCCTGTGGGCTGGTGCGCCAGCTTTTTTGATGAGAAAACTCATAGCCTCTGCAGCGAAGCGGGCAATATGTGGAGGCTGGCGATTTTTTCCAAGTAATGGCGCCATTAAATCATATGTTGGACGTAAATCTGGGACAATGAGTTTTGATAAGTATTTGAACAGAAATGCCAGGCATGTAAAGCTCCATTCTATAACTGCGACATCCTGAGGAGTTCCTGCTATCGATGTAACCAATTCCAAAGCTTTCGCATAGTGTTTTTCGAATCGAGGACCCAAGTCATGCGCAAAGTCCGTAATTAACTCCAGCAATGGCTCTAATGATTCCCTTTGCTTTCCTTCCATATAAGTAACGAACAGGCCCATGATCTTGTCCTCGAAATGTAGAATTTGTGGTAAACTGTCGCATAGTGGAAGTACTTCTTCCGTAAAGGAGATGAATGCAGACGATAGATTGAGTTCAGCCCATTTCTCCAAACTGGCCTTGAAATATGAGGTTGTCGCAGAAATATCTTCGGCATCGAGGTCATGTCGGCGAACTCTACGTAATGGGTCGAGGGAGTTTAATTTCGAGATTTTGGTTGTAAAAGATTCCCATCGATGATTCTTTTGATGGGCAGTGCCTTTCTTACCCTTTCGGGTCTTGATTATTCTTCCGGAGGTTGTGGCAGGCATCGTAAAATTATTTCGTCCCCAATCTACGATATCCGCTACAGAATCTGGACATTGAGAGTTATTAATAAGAAGGGAGTATTTTTAATTTTTTTTACTTAAATTGCCACACCGCCCGGCAAAATGGTCCAATATGCCATTTACGTACTAGGGTGACGCTAAGATATGAGCTTTTCGAGGTTTCTTATCGAAAACTCCATCGCGTCGCAAAAGAACTTACTTTTGAAGTAAATATCCTCTTTACTACAATATTTGAGCTTCACAACAGCATTTTATTCCCCACGGCCTGGATACTGTCGAGGTCATCATGACATCCAAGATGTGAGTATTTCTCCTGACAAGGTCAACGGTTGCTATTGGACTCTTCTTTGACCGTCTCAGCCAAAATCGCATAGAAACAAACCGGCACCGTACCTCTCTTGCGAAGTAACTAATCAGTTGATAGAATTGTCCTCGGTGACGTTAACGGTCAAATACGAAACGCCTTTACCAAATTAACAACCCTACAGCTCAAGAATAACTTTTCTCTTGCCATAGTGGCGGGAAATCTTTTTGCTGGAGCTGAAGACACAGAAGCCGACGATACGGTTTCAGACCTCATTTCCGGAAAGATATCCATACCATTACCTACATACTTTACTGTTGGATCGTCGCCCCTGCCGAAAAGAATTATTGAAAAGATTGAGAATGATGAGGAGGTATGTTCAATTCCTCCTCGGACGCCCACAATGCTTCTTGCTTATTGTTTTAGATATGCCCAAACCTTCACTATCTCGCAAAGAGGAGCACTACAAAGACATCCGAAGGAATAAAAATCGTTGCTCTTGGTGGGCAATTAGATGAGAAGATAATTGGAGGTTTATCGATGGAATCATACCTACCATTTCATACAGTTGGGGATGCGAAGGCCTTACACGGGGCGAATACCGCCGACATTCTCCTCACGACGTCTTGGCCAAAGTCAATCCGAAACGGCTCCAAAATACCAATTCCCGATGACTCGAAGGCTCCTATGGCTGGAGACCATATCGCAGATCTTTGCGCAGCTTTGAAACCTCGTTATCACTTTTCTGTGTCTCCAGATTACTTTTACGAGCGCGAACCTTTCTTTCACGCCCCGACCTCAGATGCTCCTGATGTTCGACCTATTACTCGATTCATATCCATGGCTCCACATGGCAATCCCAAAAAACAGAAGGCTTTATATGCGTTCACGTTGCAAGCAACGATTGATCCACTTGCCCCATTGCCCGTTGGTACCACGGCATCGCCATTTGTAGCTCGGCCCAACGAGAGGAAACGAGCAGCCCATGAACCGGAACATTATTCCAGGTTTGGCGGGGGAAACGATTATAAACGTGGCCGAGGACGTAGAGGTCAAAGACAACCACCTCCAGGGCCTGGTGAATGTTTCTTCTGTCTCTCGAATCCAAATCTTGCTACACATCTTATCTCCTCAATTGGCGATGAAGCATATTTGACAATTGCGAAAGGTCCTCTGACTACAGCTACTACCAATGCTTCATTGGGCATTGACTTTCCTGCACATGCCCTGATCATCCCACTTACACATTCTCCTACATTAGCATTAATACCTGATGAGGAATCTAAACAACAAACCTACACTGAAATGAACAAATTCAAAGAGTCATTACAAAAGATGATTGCGCAACGAAGTGAGAATAAGCTTGGCACTGTCACCTACGAAATCAGCAAGAGAAATGGTGTCCATACACATTGGCAACTCATCCCCATGCCCATTGAAACCATTCAAAAAGGTCTTGTCGAAGCCGCCTTCCGCGTTGAAGCCGAAAACCTTAAACACCCTCCCTTCGAAGTCCGAGATCCAGAGATTGGTCAAAATGATGGTGATTTCTTCCGTGTTTGGATTTGGACACCTCCTACTGAAGAGACACCTGAAGGGAGTACGAAATGTATCACAATGCCATTCGACTGGAATGTTCGCTTCAATCTCCAATTCGGTAGAACGGTTCTGGCTAAATTGTTAAGTCTGGAGAAGAGGATTCAGTGGAGGGACTGTGCTCAGACTGAGGATGAAGAGAAGAAAGATGCTGAGGCTTTCAAGGCAGCTTTTAAGGAGTTTGATTTCACGCTTTGATCTTTACTATTGGCTTGATTTGATACCCAGTTGAGGGGTGCATGCATCGGTTAGGAGTTTCTCGCCTATCCATTAATCATTGAATACATTTTTCTTTTTCGTTGGGGGAATGGTATTGGGAGGAATAAAATCATTGAACAAGCATAGTTCCATGGCGGATAAATGGGAGATTGCGTATGCACAAGTGGCGTTGAGGGAAAATAGATATTATCATTTTATTTGATTGCATATATTATTTAGGCTATGAGATTTTGATCTATGGAGGATGGATATTGCAAATAGTTGAATATATTCTTTACAGTTGAAGACACCAGCTCTTTCATCTCAATGTCTTGATCATAATACTTCATCTTCTCTTCTCATGTGTTCGTTCGCAAATTCTCTAATCAATCGGAGATAGCCTCTTCTGAATCGCCAATCTTCGAAACTCTTCTCTCGTCTAGTTTAATTTCTCGAGGGTACTCAAGTATGCTAGTTTAAAATACACCCATGCCCCATCCCATAATCCCCCCTCTTCCACCGCTCAAAAGAATCTCGCCCCCTTATAGGTATATCCCTCGCCCTCTCCACCCGGTGTACCTTCCCCTGTATCCCCATATCCGCAGCATATCACCATCTACTCGCCCTCGCCGGTAAATACATATTATGATCACTCTCCAACATCTTCATCTCCATCACCTCCGTCCCATCCTCTCTTTGTCTTCTTATACCACTGTTATCCTCTATCCATTCTTCTTCGACTTTTCTCCCCTCTGTTATTTGTGTCTGGGATTCGAATCCGGAGAGATCTCTCCACCATTCTCTTTTTCGAGCTTTTGATTTCTTGCTCGTTGGTCTGTGTGATAGGTATAAAGGAAGAGGGGGGCTTAGATACTGTTTGGCTTTGAGGTAGAGGAATCGAGGTATGTAGATGAGGAAGATGAAAGTAATGGTTAGGAGTAGAGTGAGGAGGAGAAAGAGCGTGATGGAGTGTTCTGCGAATAGAGGAGGCATGTTGATTTTGGGATTTTGGGATTTTGGGGTTGGCGGATTGGTGGTTTGGATGGGATGGACGGATTGGTGTATGCGTGGATGTGGGAGGAGGGGATTAACGGGATGAAAAGGAAGGGAATGGGAGATAAATTGCAATAAGGAGGAAGGGCAGAG
>NGKI01000001.1:1152645-1187022 GCA_002162615.1 Myriosclerotinia duriaeana
TGAAGAGTAAAACCTCATGACTGGATGGGTATGTGTGAATGGATGTATGGATGGCAGGGCATTCATCTTTGAATGAATCTGAATCATACATATATAATCTCAGCGGGCGAAATATTGGATGAGCTTGCTGGCCCATTCACCTTTAAGTTGACCATAGACACTCTAAATAGAAGACCAATATAAAAATTCTCGCCTACTCTCACCAAAAGACAAATAGTATCAACCCTTGCTTGTAGTTATATTTACTCGCAAGAGTCAAATATAAGGCTTAAGTTGACTCATTGCCTGCATATAGGAGTAGAAAGATTGATCTTGTATCCACATTCCAGATCTACAAGAAAGAGTCTATAGAGTCCTCTCAATGATTGATCTAATTAATTCTCGGAAGCTTAGATGTGCAACAAAACTAACTCCAAGGCCACTCACTTCTCAGATATACAAGAAACTGGTCTTTGGCGAGAAGTCAATGCCAATAATTCCACTTCTTGCCAACTCAGATGTGCAACAAAACTTCAAGACCACTATTCAAATCGGCCGAACAGCATCCGCAACACTTTGGAGAAGATATGATTGGGCGTAGTCCTGACTATCTGGAGTATTAAATCTCCCACCCTTTCCAAAGTGAAATATGAGTTGACCGGTAAGGCTTGAAATGGACTGAACCTCAAAATAGCCAAACTGATGGGGTACTAAAACACTTGAAAGGTGGCTGTGTGGGAGTTTAGTATTAGGAGGAGGGAGTCTCTAGAGATGGCTTCAAACTTTCCCATTCTCCTGAATATTCAAGAGGTGAGTTGGTCCCAAATTGTGATAGAGAGTCGTCCATTTAATAAACCATGTTCATCAACCGAAAGGAAGGAACTCAGGGGAGGATGGAGAATAGAGGGTACCAGTGGGGGGGAAGGGGGGAGGCGGGGTTCATTATTAGTCGCATCCACATTTCAGTGCGGGGTTCAAGACTTCTCTTGCTGAGTGCTCTAGAGCCCGTTCAAGCCCCGAGTGCTACTACATCTTTGCTGCTTAGCTTTGTTCGTCGAGATACACAGTGAAGTGCAAAATTTCGATAGTCCATACGAAATATATTCACTGCATTGGAGCGATGGTCACCACTCTCATCCAGAGTTTATTTCCTGCTCATTACTAGTAGACTGTAAAGTGATAAAACGAAAATTTTCCGGTCATTTCCCTGGGCTCGATCAGCAAAACCCTCAACATTACACGAGGCAAAAGGTAATCGAATGTCCTCGGTGAGACTCGAACTCACGACCTTTGGATGGCTAAAGTGACTGTTTACAATCACCTCATATAAGAATATGAGACCAACGCTCTAACCAACTGAGCCACGAAGACTTACTATCGATGCTAGATGATGACCAGCGGGCTACTTGGCCCTATAAAGCTGGTATTGTGGGGATGAAGAGTTTTCCTTGTAAATTGGTTTGGCCCACACTTGCATGTGTTGGGTTGGGTTGCTCCACAAATGTACGGTCTGAGATTCACCCGCATATGTGTCCACCAATCAACTACAAGGCGAGATCCTATTGTCTCGAAGGCGTTGAAGGAGTTTATGATATTAGCCGGTTTCCAAAAGGTTCTTGGTATGCTGCTATGAGTAGGGTCCAGCTATGAGGCTTCAAGTTTCCAATCGTTGAAGAGTAGAAAAAAGTCAAGAATCCATATTAGGTATAGCTTTTCAGCCCCACAATCTCAAATTAGCTTGTAAATGAAGAACATCAAGAGTATTTCAACTTCACTTGATGATAATATCAACGATATTGACTTTAGCGGTTGGATTTTTCGGGTGTTTATAATTACAATATTCAGCTTTCTAACAATATAACTTTTATTGAAATACAACGTAGAACTATTAAGTTGTCAGTTATTGAATACCAAACATTTTCTCTACCCTTCATTTTCAAGCATAAGCGAACCGAACAACCAATTTTTACCTCGACCTTAGACATCAATGCTGCGAATACTGCACCTCACATGATTTACAAACAAGTTCAGTCTTTGGAGTAAAATCGCCCAATTCACTGGCCTCATCAGACATGCAGGTCGAAAAATCAGAAAACGCACTTTCGTATTGTTCCGAGCTTTCACGGGACGAAAAACGATTGCCATGCTGCTTTTGGCATACTTCACGTGCGTCTAATCTTGGCAAGTGGTACAACTCCATGGAATCGGCTCAATGTCGGTTTACATGCAGTCATCTTTTGAACGCCCGGTGCGCCGTTCTCTTCTTGGCCTCGACGGTTTGATATGGAAAAGTTTCCTGTCGTCTCACATTCTCGTGATGGTCACAAGAATACCTTACATGGAATCAAATGAAATGACCAACCGTATCTTTGGTGCTTTACCCGATGCGTGCCCTGCGTTATGCATGCATTAGCTGCACAAACACAAATGACCAGTACCCCTCCAAGTGAGGGGAAATCGAGTAACTATTCGGAATTATAATATATTGAAAAGGTAACAAGTCGTCCCAATTGTTCATCGGTCACATTCTCGGACCGATAATAATGCATGTCGAGTGAAGCCGTTGGTGCAAATTCGGAACAGTCCATCCCTTTACCATTCAAATGCACAGGAATATAGTCGTCCCTAGCCTCCGAAGTCAAAATCCCAGCTGCCCCAGACTTTCGGGTCCCGCCATCGGATACATACAAGGAAATTACTACTTTGTCTGATAATCTGGGGAAGAGCTTTGGAAGTTCATAGCTCCCTCCAAATTTCCACGGCAGTATGCAGATGAAGCTATGGCTGGTCTAGGTAACCCGAGCTATATGCATGATGCCGTGCGAAATTATGACACTCCACGAATATCCAGCTTCGATGTTATTAATATTCAGATAATATTTTTATTGCCCTTTCAATTCTTACAAAACCCCCGCAGTTTCCCACGAATAAAAGAACCCACATCTTTTTGGTTCTCTCTCCTTCACCCCTAGAAATCTCTCGAGCCATTGCTATCAAAATGAGGTCTTTATTGTCAGTTGCTTCGATTACAATCTTTGCGGCTTCTACATCTGCTCAGAATGATGGAGACTTCTCTCCTCCAAGCTACCCATCTCCGTGGATGAATGGCAAGGGCGATTGGGCAGATGCATATGCCAAAGCAAAGAAATTTGTGAGCCAGCTCACAGTTCTCGAAAAAGTTAACCTGACCACTGGTGTTGGCTGGGAAGGAGAATCTTGCTTAGGAAATACTGGTGCAATTCCGCGACTCAATTTTCCGGGAATCTGTCTACAAGATTCCCCCCTTGGAGTTCGAGATAGTGAGTGCTCTTTTAAAGCAAAACATACTATACGACTGACCAGCATTGATAGCTGATTACAACTCCGCTTTTCCTTCTGGAATGAATGCCGCTGCAACGTGGAGTTATGATTTGATAAATGCTCGGGGTAATGCTATGGGAAAGGAACATAGAGGGAAAGGCGTCGATGTTCAATTGGGTCCTGTAGCAGGTATGCCAGTCATTCAGAGCCGATTAAACACTCGGTTTGGTTAACTTGGAGTAGGTCCGCTTGGAAGAGTACCAGAAGGTGGAAGAAATTGGGAAGGGTTCAGCCCAGATCCAGTTCTTACAGGAGTCAGCATGGCGGCCACAATTGAAGGAATTCGTAAGATTATCTATTCATCTCATTCTTTCTCAATTCGCACAATTTTCAACCCTCTTCTCACGCAATACTTGTAGTATCCTCTTCAAAATCACTCTGTTATAATGATTACTGACAGGCTGACTCTCACAGAGGATGCCGGAGTTATTGCTTGCGCAAAACATTTTATCATGAATGAACAAGAACATTTCAGAGAACCCAGTGGCTCCAACAACGTTGCATACTCTTCAAATCTGGATGACAAAACCATGCACGAACTTTATTTATGGTTAGTGGCAGATAATTTGTTGCCGATGTTGTCTAATCATCATATAGGCCATTCGCGGATGCCGTTCGAGCAGGAGCTGGTGCCGTTATGTGTTCTTACAACCGAATCAATCAAAGTTATGGATCAGAAAATAGTTGGACGCTCAATTATTTGTTGAAGAATGAATTGGATTTTCAAGGTTTTGGTAATTTTGCAATCTGAAATGATTTTTATGAACACTGACTAACTTAACTTGATAGTCGTGAGTGATTGGTGGGCACAGCATTCCGGAGTTGCAAGTGCATTGGCTGGATTAGAGTAAGGTTTCCAACTATTCGGTGACATACATCGAGCTGATTAGCATATAGCATGACAATGGCCGGTGATCAAAACCTTGCATCAGGAAACACATATTGGGGAACTTGGCTCACAAATGCCGTGCTTAATGGCACCATCCCTCAATGGCGTCTTGATGACATGGTAGTTCGAATCATGTCAGCATACTACAAGGTTGGTAGAGATTCAGCTAAAGTTCCAGTGAACTTTAATTCTTGGAATCTTAGCACATACGGCTACCAACATCCACTTGCCGGAGAAGACTTTACTCAAATCAATCAGCATGTCAATGTGCAAGATAAACATGCCGCACTTATTCGCGAAATTGGTGCTAAATCGACTGTTCTCTTAAAGAACACGAAAGGTGCATTGCCATTGGATCGCCCAAGGAGCATAGCTATTATTGGAGAAGATGCTCATGACAATCCTGGTGGTCCAAATGCATGCGCAGATCGTGGCTGCGATATTGGCACACTCGCAATGGTATGTTTTACCATTCGATTGTTGATGAAGCTTGCTAATCACTGTTAATTATCCTAGGGTTGGGGCTCTGGTACCGCAAATTTTCCATACCTCATCGCGCCTGTTACAGCATTAAAAGCACAAGCTGAAAAAGATCATACCACTGTCAGGAATGTCAGCAACAATTATGATTTCGCCGCTGTCGCAGCAGCAGCTAAAGGAGCTTCAGCCGCAATAGTATTCGCAAACGCAGATGGCGGAGAAGCTTACATCACCGTCGATGGAAATCAAGGAGACAGAAACAATTTGACTTTATGGGGTAATGGAGATTCTCTCATTGATTATGTTGCATCCATCAACAAAAATACAATCATTGTTCTTCACACGATTGGACCCGTCATAGTCGAAGCATACAAGAACCATCCTAATGTAACTGCTATACTTTGGGCCGGTTTACCCGGTCAAGAATCCGGAAACTCCATCACAGACGTCTTATATGGAGAAGTAAACCCACAAGCAAAATCCGTCTTCACTTGGGGAAAATCTCGTGAAGATTATGGAGTAGATGTCGAATATTCCATCTCCTCCGCGGATCCACAGTTAAATTTCCATGAGGGTGTATTTATCGACTACCGACACTTCGACGCCGCAAACATCGAGCCATCCTACGAATTCGGCTTTGGTCTCTCATATACCACGTTCTCGTACTCCGATCTTCGTATCCAACGTCAATATGTCTCTCCTTATATCCCAACAAAAGGACAAACATCATCAGCCCCAACATTCGGTAGGATAAATTACAATGCATCTGCTGCACAGTTCCCACCAGGCTTCCATAAAGTGCCTCTTTATGTATATCCATATCTTGATGGTCCATTGATCACAAATCAAAGCGATCAAGCTCCTCCTCATTCGAAAGATAGTACACCCCAGCCACTTCTTCCAGCTGGTGGTGCTCCAGGTGGTAATCCGGGGTTGTACGATGTACTTTATACCGTTTCTGCCAAAGTCTCCAACACGGGCAAGGTTTCTGGAACGGAAATTCCTCAACTTGTATGCCCCTCTCGTTCTCCTCACTTCTACCCCATCTCATACCCTCAAATATTTTTGAATGGCATACTAACCACTAATAAACACAGTACCTATCCCTCGGCGGCCCCACCGACCCCAAAGTCGTCCTCAGAGCATTCGACGACATGGAGCTAGAACCCCACGAGAGCGATACCTTCACATACGGAATCACAAGACGTGATATTAGTAACTGGGATCCAGTAACCCAGAATTGGTTTATCAGTTCCTATCCTAAGAAAGTGTATGTTGGTAGTTCAAGTAGGAATTTGGTGTTGAGTGGGGATTTGCAGTAAAGGAAGAGTCGGAAAAGAAGCCAAGAGACTGAGGATTCATAGCATTATAGATTGTAGAGCTCTTACTTAAACTCTTACTTTTCAACTTAGCTAGAGACCTACATTCAACACACAGCTGAATAATATCATTCAAACCACTTCCATTTTCAGCACTTTTCTGAGTTATTATTTGACTTGGGATACGGTATGCTGGGCAGTACGGTATCGTTAAATGGAGGTGAGAAGTAGTATGGAGGGATGGTATATATACGAAGTTTCAATTTCCTTCTTTATACTTGTCTCATTTGCTAGATGGTATAGCATGTGATGCTGTGGTCCAACAATTGTATTTTGGTGAATATTTAACGCTGTTTTGTTTTCCTTTCCTATCCCTATTTATGATGACCCTTCTTTTAAGACTGCTCTCATTCTCCGCTTCGTCTACCTTCAGATGTATCCCATGGTTCATCCGTTAATATATTGACAGCATTGTGCGACCCTTCCATCAATGGCAGTGTATCGTAGGAACCATAGCCAACCCCATTATCCTCCCACAGGAAAAAAACCAGAAATGTAGAGGTTCAACATCAACAAAATACTCGCACGCAAACAAAACGACTGTAATAAAACCTACAAGAAGATCCTACCATCCCAGAACCATATGCCACCATCTGCACAAACCCTCGCCCATCGCAGTCTCCTTGCCCAGAGATGCAAGTATGGATATCCTGCAAACTTGTGACGGAGTACGTATGACGCGAAAAAAAATTACGCAATGTAATCGACGATAATCTTATCACCCGCCAGCCCAGAACAATAACGACGCCATAACTTTTGCAATCAAATATACACTTGCTATCATGTACTGGCAGTCTTGAAGAGATATTGTCGCCATTAATGTGCTCCGTACTAAAAAAGTTTTAGCTCATGCGTATAACTTTCAGGGAGAACACCTACAATCAAATATCCAGATTCTTGCAAGTTTTTTGCCATCGATATGATACACTCATGAATGATTCCTACAATTCCTGTGAAGAGTTGAACAAGTGATCTTGCATTAAATGAGCCCGCTCTTCTACTTCAGCTTGCATATAAGCAGCATGCATTTCCCTAATTACCCAAAGGATACCAACATAGTAGAATCTTGAAATGACTCTGATACTGTAAATCGGTTGAAACCAATGAATGAAGAACCAGATGGCAAAAATATCTACTATCCGGGTGATGAAACTCCATCGTATACGAACAATCCAGGTCCTTAAATTTTGAGCCTGGTTTGTTAGTGGATCACCGGGCCTTGCCATTTCAGAGCATCTTTGCCTTAACTCTTCTCTCAGATCGTTTTCGATATACGGATTTTGTCGCCAGAGAGCTACAGACCATGAGTGATTCTTGAACGGATTAATGAGGATACCTGGATGGTGTGAATGTCTTCGACGTGCCACGCCAATCGCATTTATACTGTTGATATATCTTCTGAAAGGGGAGTAAACTTTGTTGAAGAATCTTGGGAGAATTATGAGCCTCGACGTAAGAGTAAAAGTCTCGAATACACTGAGCTTGGGAAGGGGTTTCATAGTGAAGAAAGACCAGAAAGTGGATAATGGCGTTGTAGGTACAGTATAGAATGGGGGAGGAAGCGTATGACTGTATGATGGAGATGTAGGCGGTGGCATGGTATCACCATTGGCAGGACAGGTGGAGGGATCCATTTTGCGGAAGGAGAGACTACTAGATATATGAAGTTAATATAATTTTCATTTTTTTTTGGTCATTTTCGTCGTTGATATAATGGCGAAGCATGGTAAGCCATACATGAGAGCTGAAGTGATTGATCGATGGTGTAGCTTACGCTTCAAATGCTGAGTCTTTCGGTTTTATTCCCTGGTACAGAATGGATATTTGAGTATGTTGTACTGTATAAGAAGTTTTGAACAGAAGTGTTGTAATTTTATGTTTCTCCAAGAATCAGTGAGGTCAATTTGTATGTAGATTTGGCTAATTGTTTGTTTGTCAAGAAAGAGAGCAGAAGCCAGAGTTGACTTGATTTATTAGATGAAAAGGGAAGGTAGTTTCTTCCTTGCTTCTTCTATCTAGATATATGAATGTTCCTGCCACATTGCAACAACTGCATCAAGGAAAAGCAGAAAAGAAAGCTGAGAAATGACATTCTAATGTAAGCAAATCAGGGGTATCATAACACCCAATGCTTTTTGCACAATAACTTCTGCGAAATGCAGGTTTACTTTCCAACTTCCCACTGCAAAATTTGAACCAAAATATTATGAGCACCTCCTCGCAATAATAAACCCCTCTTCTCCCATGAAACTCTTTAGTACAGATCCCTCCATATTCACTGCCTAAAATGCTATAGCACGTTGACACCGTCGTTATATCACTTCCAAACCGCCATATCCCCAAAAACTCTTATCACAACTCATTATGTCCCAAGGTTGAACCACAGCTCGGATTTTCTATCACGATAAAATCCAAAGTCTATCTTCTATTCACCATTTTCCCCACTCGATTTCAAAACAACTCATCAACCCTGATTCCAAACTGTACCATGATCTGCATCTCTTCTCGGGAAAAAAGTATGACTAGCTGTCGCTTTCAGTTCAAGTGCACTTGTGTAGTAATGAGTGTGCGATTGAAAACTTGAACGTTATACTTCCTCATTGGTTCCGTCGAGTGAACGAAAGAAACTTGACGAATGAGACCTTCCGATATACGGCTAGATCCAGAGGCCTTTCAGGAATTGAGTCGACGAATCGACGAGGTTGTAGTTCTTGCCCTATTGCAAGAGGCCACGGTGCTTGGGGGGTACGGAACTCGTCGACGAGCGTTATTGCTATCGATGTAGATAGGTCTCTTGGGCGCACCCCCCGATGCAATAGATGGATGCATATGGCTTTCGCGGTGATTCTGACTATCGGGGCCATTATAATGTGCGTCGCGGCCATAGTAACCCGGTGCTTGACTTCTTCGGAGAGGTGGTGGAGTCCGCAGTTATTGCTGCTTGCATAGATTGGTCTTCGTAACTTATTCTCAGAGGAAGGAAGGTCGCGTGGACGCTGAAATTGTTCGCCAGGGCCATAATACTGCCTATCCTAGCCATAATACCCTTTATCCTCCCAAGAAACTTAGCTATCGTTGCTGTCTTCTTGAACGGGGTGGGCAATCATTGTCGGGTACGATGGAGTTCTGGAGATCTTCATGTTAATTAGCATGATGTGTTTTCAATCGTCGAGAAGTAGATAGACTTACCCTTGAGATAGGACGAACTCGCTTTCTGCGGTGCTGTTCGTCCGCGTCTTCATCCTCGTCGTAATCGCTGAATGTTCGCTTCACGCCAACATTGGGATCAACCACAGTTTTCGTAGGGTATCCCAGGCGCTCGGCCCAATTCCTAGCGAATTCTTTGTCCCCCGCAAATGGATCACCTTCCTCCATGAGCTTGTCGTTATCTCGAATCCTTTTTTCTAAATCGAGTCGATACTTGTCCAAGGCGAATGCTCTCTTGACTGGATCTCGAGATTGTAAAGCGTACATGCGGCCTTCGTCACCTTCGTACTCGATTACATTGTGGTAGCTATTGTAATCGGCGAGCTGTTGGTTGTTTGGAGGCATGTCGTTCTCATCTTCCCTAGCGTTGGCAGCGATCGCAGGAACCTCCTGGATTTGGTGTGCAACTTGATGTGGCCCTTCAGGATAGGCTTCTTCTTTGATGAGCTTAGCTTCTCTCTCAAGGTCAGGGTGGTGATAGGTGTACGGAGCTTTGTTGTTATTCCGTTTTAGCTCGTCGATAGTACACTCGAGTTCTCGAATCTTGCTGTCCCCCTTGTCCACGAGTTCTTGCATACCAAAGTTGGCGTGCTGGAGTTGCTTTTGCCTTAAAAGTCCCCAGCGAACCCGATCTTCCATCACCAGATTATCATTAATCTTTCTATGATGGTCGGCTAGCACTTTCTGGTTCGCATGCCATTTATCCAAAATAGCAATAGCTTGCGTTCTGAGTTCTGCCACCTCAACCCTGTATTCTCTCTCTAAGAGCTCCTGAGCTTTCGTGATCTCACCCAGTTTCCTCACGTGCGAAATCCTCTCCTCCTTGAGATCTGCGTAAGCACGGATATTTGCAGGATCATATGGGCGAACGCCAGTGTCATCAAAGCGGGTCACGACGGACCGAAACTTTCTATCTTCCAGCTGCATTTCATATGCATGTCTTTCTTGCAAATTCTGAAGGGCTTCCTCGATTTTTAATAGACTTTCGAGATCAGGATCATCTTGTTCGAAAGGAGCCGGTTCTTGCATATAGAAAGATGCGATGCCTCTTTGCAGGACAACAGTCGGCAGCTCTGGGTAATGGTTCTCGGCAGGATTGGCAACGTAGGCATGCATCCCCTAGAGAACTATTAGAGACTGTTGAATCCAATGCCAGAAGTCATGAGATATACATACAAACGTGTTGAACTTTTCATCGACCTGTCTGTCTAGTTCTCCGATGGATTGATCTTCGAGTTCATCAAACCACACGTCACCACCGTATTCTTCCAACTCCTTAACTCTCTGAGAGGAAGTCGACATTTTGATAATCTTCGGTTTGTTTATAGGGAAAATATGGTATAAATCACGATAATTTCGTGAGAAAATGTAGGTAGGAGTTGTATGTAGGAATTAAATGTAGCTTTTTTTTTGGTGTTATGTTATATTATCAAGTAGAAGGTGGTGTTGAGGAAGTACTTGTACAAGATCAGAATCAAAATGATAGAAGGGAGCTCCTTTTGAGTAGGATGGGATACGGTTTTTCTGTCTACAGATCTATTAGATCCAGCCACCTCAATTGTTAGTTCGCGATAAGCGACAATAGAGGAACAGTATTATACAAAACGGTCGCTTCAATAGGACGCCACATTAACAAGACTGCAGTATTGATCAAATTCCATTATGCTAGTGAGTATTTGTACTATTCACTTGTTTCCAGAGAACAATAGTGAGTGAAACTTTCAACGAATAAGTGGGGACCGTCCCCAACGTCGCATATTTGTCATATATTCTTGTGGTACGGTTCATATATATAATTGTTTCTCATTTTCTCCAGCTATAACTTGGGAGGTCAATCATCTCTTGAGTGAAGTTATACTTTAAAGAACCTATTGTTGGTTAAAATTGTTGTGGCTCGCGTATTTCAGGAGGTATGTTTGGAAGTGAAAGGAGTGGGGCGTGGGGTAATAAGGGACAAGACAAAGATACCTACTTGCCATGAAGGAACTCTTGATTGACCTGCTCCAGAAAATCTTTATTCCGTGCCATTATTACGTAGGAGTCTCTGACTTTTGATAAGACAATCTATCCTTATTTTTGCTCGTTGCAAATGAAGTTACACTTGACATCGAATGGAAAAGCGAATATATGGATATGATTTGAACTAAAATGAGTGACTATGTGCATTATATATTGTGCAAATGTTTGATGCTACATTGACAGGTCGTTTTAGCTGGCATGGAAATGCCATGCCCCGCCTGAGAAAACATCAGTTGTTTGTCTATGATAGACAGCCAAGTACTGCTGGTACCCGCGTTTTTATAGACTGCTTCCATCAGTTAATAAGTGTGAAACATATGTTAGTTTGTGGCCTAGCATTTTGTGATTGACAGAAGTCATGCCTCGTGATATTGAGCTGAGTGAAGTCACCAAAAAGCCTCTGCACTCCCACAGCCATAGCAAATAGACAAAGCCGCTTTCATGTCCTGTACGAATTTATAGTGGGATAGGGAAACACATCATATTAAGCATTAATAAGACTGAAAGGATATCGAAAAGTGTGCACCGTATTATAGCACGATCTGATTGGATATGCAAGTATTTTGTGATTTGACGCATGGATGGTGTTTCCTAATCACTATTTACATTGCTCAAGCAATATCAAGCAATGTCAAACGACAAGAAACAATCTTTTACATTTGTTGAACACTTGAAGTATGATCTCAGAGTGTTTTAACAATACGAATTAAACGTTCCAGGCTTGACACATCCAAAACAGATACGGCTGATATGAGAAGTGCAGATTGGTTTTTGAGACAGAGAGTTTGATGGTTTAGTTGAGAGTGATAGAGGATGTGCTTGGTACCTAAGTAGATAGACAGCAGTTGACCTATCTTGGGGTAGTTAAGATACAGATTAATTGATGTATAAAGAACAATAACCTCAAATAAAATCTTTAAGGAGATTCTAGATCATACATAATGCAGCCAGGGGGGTCAGCCCTGAGTTTAAGAGACATTACTATGGACATGTAATCATGGTAGTGCAATATTGGTCTATTTTGGAGAAGCTAGAACACTCAGGTCTTATGGTAAGTAAGATTCATATCTATAAGAAAAAGGAATATTACTCTCCATACCATCATATGAACATCCTTTCTTCTGTGGTCATTATTCTTCCAAATAATGAACCGGACTAACCAAAGACAGAATTATGATATATCCATCCTTATGGTATGCCAGACTCTAAAGAGACAATTGCAAAACCCCCTTGAAATCTAACGCCTCGTATAACCATAACGTGACGAAGGTCCATAGAATTCATGCTTCCCCTCTTTCCCAGACCATCGCAGTGGAGATTGCTCTCAGCAGAAGTGGCATATCGCATTCCTAGTGATTAAATTAGCACCTGTGCTATGTAAGCCTAAGGAGAGAGTACTCGCATTATAACACACCCGTGCAGGAAACTTCTTAACCCCCGACGCTCTAATCACCACCTTGCTGAACAACTTCACTTCCACAGATGAAGCCTCTTTTCCAAGTTTTAAGGCTTGCACATCTGCGGAGCACGGTAGTAAACAGATAAGCAAGCGTAGCAGGTGTGTGTAAACAGAATTCGGAACGACCAAGGTCTTAACTATAAATCCGGACCGTAAGGAATGCACAGCTTCTTTGAACGCACGCTGGAGCATCTCCCACAAGGACTTCTGCGATCACATAATTTTCTCATCTTCAAGCATGACTGACACCGAGGCGGTAGCTTTGGTCCAAATTTCGGTCCGGAAAGAGGTGAAGAGGCGGTTTTGGCACGTTTAGGCGGAGGAGGCATTACTGAGTTGGAAGCTGCTGATGCTTCAGGCCCATGCTTATGACCAATTGCTTGACTGTTGTGTGGTAATGCTTCAGGTCCAGAAAGAGGCGAGGACATCGTCATGGCGCGTTTGCGTGGAGGAGCCTTCGGTGAGCTGGGAACTGCTGATGCTTCAGGTTCCGGTGTATTACCAGGTCCTTCGAGATTGCATGGTGGCAAAATGCTTAATGGTGAAGTAGTATAGCGTGGAGGTGATACGGCGCCTTTCTTGTTCTTCGAAAGCTGCGGTACCCACTTCTGTCCGCGTACGCCGGAGGGTTTGCGATGAGTTGAGCGTCCACCAGAAAAAAGAGGTGAATTATCTTCCTTCGGTTCTTCTTTTGGCGGGGAAGGGCCTATCTGATAACCCATTTCTATGTAATAGTTGGTGATTGTTGGTTGGCGTTTTGGAAGTTCGTTCACTATCTGTTGCCAATGCTCCTCATCTTCTCTTTCCTGTTCCGCGGTGAGACCTTGGGAACTATTACCTCCATCGCCTTCGTAATCACTATCCTTCTCATCATCAACCTCGGCCTCGACCTCAGTTTCTATTTCTCCAATAATATCAGCATCATCATCGCCACTGGCAACAACATCCTTGCCCCATCGCTTCGGAACTATCGGTACACGTTGATGTAGATTCCTAATACGTTTGTTAAGGCTTTCGAAAGAATCACGAATAGAGTCAATGTGGTCCTGGGCCACTTCGCCTATGTATTTTCTCTTAACTAGTTCCTCGAGGAATTCACCCTGTCGATATTCCGTCTTGGCATGGTTTGCCGCCGAAGCACCGCGGAGAGCTTCGAATCTGGGGAGCAAGTCTGAGAACCTATGTGCGGAGTTGCTGGGTCGGTCTGTCATCTGACTGGAAACTTGTCTCGAAGACATCATTCCAAGGAGGGACGATTGAAGAGATATCTGAAGTAATGGGGCGATGTAAGAGGTTTTATTCAAAGTTCGAGAAAAGAGTCCAATTCGCAGGTCTGAAAGGTATCAAAGCAAGTTGTGATAGAGAGTAAAAGATTTGATGTAATTGTAATCAAAGAATATATTAAACAGCCAATGTCATAACATGGCTGGATGATTCGGATTGGATAGCTGGACGCGTCACGCTAGTAAAGATTCACTTATCAATATTCAAGGTGAGTTGACCACCTGAGCAACTGTTGTACTTAAATCAAAATTCAAAACAATGCAAATATTTCACTACAGCCAAAGGGGGGAAATTTGAAAACCAAAACCAAAAGTAAAGGTGAATCAATTGAGTCTGTACCTAGGTAATATATGGCTATCTAGATCTTTACAAGAAAGCGGCAAAAGATACAAGTAGAAGAGGAGTGGTGAATGCTAGAGTTTTCAGGCAAAATTTCCCTTGGAATTATTGATATAGATTACCTCTGAGGCAATGCTTAATCTTCAGATATTCACATGGAATAAGTTATCCTAAAATTTGTAATGGGTGCAGTACCGCTGATGTTTTCTTTCTAGGTCCTTCTCACACCTGATGATCAAATACGGAGTAGATATTTCCTAGCATAGGTACTGTGTCATAAGCAATGCATGTACAGCATCTTCGCAGAGACATATCCTTAGCACACAAGCATAACATAATTCCCGTACAAGAGCATAACTGTATTGAAGAACAGATTTGGGGAGCTCACAAGTCATTTTTTATTGTGCAGAACTTCATACTGTGAGGTTCTAGGAGTGGGACATAGCATAATACAGGTTTGGCATAGGAGTCATCAACTGTTTACTACACCAGCAAGATTTCCAGAAAGATTCTTAGAGAATGATGAATGCTAAGCTTAAACTAGATGAAGATCCAGTTCATTGGCCACTAATCTTTTCATTTCTTTTGATGATGGGTGTTCTGGTAGCACTTCACAACTTAGTACTGAATACACTGTCAATTATCTAGCAACAATCTCAAAAGGAAATACAAATAAGGCATATAGAGAGCCATGGGACCAGGAAACTAACAATGATGTTAAAGCACAAAAATTCATGGTAATTTCCTTTGCACAGATATTTCTCACTATCAAACTCTTGAATGAACTTGGGGTACATTGAGTAGTTCACGTGATTTTCATGATTGGTTCCATGAATTATTCTAAGATGGAGGGTATTCGAGTAATAAGTATTTAAAGCACCTTTGGTCTTATCCCTTTTAATTTTGTTTTGAACATCATGCCCTTTGAAAATATATCACATTGCCAAAGTAAGATTCGAGGTGTCGTGACCGACTCGCTAACCCTTAATCAAAGTGACTGCCCCACAAAAGAGCAAAAAACTGTTTTCATCAATACCTTCAATGAAATAACTTTGGAACTGAACCCCCAGGATTTGTGCAAATAATCTTCTGAGATCTGCCATGATAGTATCAGTCCCTGCCACTGCAAATTAGACAGGTGGCTGTCTTCTTTTGTTTGGAGTACTCTGGTCAATGTCTGTCATCACATCTCCCAGCTTTCTTTTCAACCCAGCCATTTTCCCTTCCAACTCTCTGTTTTCATCAACTAGTGCCCTGTATTTCCTCTGCCAGCCCTCATTTCGGTGATTTGAGACGATTAGAGCCCTATCCTTCTCTGCTTGACATGTCTTCAATCCCTCCTCCAACGTGAGAATGTACTTTTCGTAAGTGTTGTTGTTGTCCTTGATAGAAGAGAAAAGCTCAAAGGCCTTGTCTGTAGTCTGTTTTGAAGAGTTAAAAGATGCTTCAACACTCTTCAATTGGTCCTCTTTTTCTTTCATCTGTCTCAATTCACGCTCCAACGCCCGAATCTTAATTTTGTTGGTCTCAACATCGCAAATCAACTCTTTGTTTGCCTTCTTAAGGGCCTCATTAACACTCCCAAGCTTTCTATTCTCATCCATCAATTTCTCGATCCTTGTTTCGTAATCTTCGTGGTGACCGTGGAGAATAGATGATGCAGACTTGGCCTCTTGCGCGCCTTGCTCTTCTGCGGGAGAGTGAGGTTGATTGTTTGAGCTTTGTGCTTCGACCGCCACAAGACTAGAATCTCTGAAAGATTGAAGGGTCTCCTTAACAATGCGAAGGCATCCTGTAACAGTTTGCTCGTAATCGACATGGCGTAGAACTCTGCGAAGTTGAAACAATGCCTCCTCTATTTGAGTTCCGCGCTCATCGGGCAAGGCAGCTTCTGGGACAATTACTCCGGCGTGTGCAGTTTCTCGAACATACCCTCTGATATCTGGAACGTTGGTACCACTTCTCCGTGTGACTATACTCTCCGTTTGTAAGACGCTCTCAATAATCTCGCTTTTATCCTTGCCGTATCGTAGCACTACGAGAAGGCTCTCTTTTGCCATTGCTTCAGATTTCGGTATATGTGGTTGGTTTGGCAATTCGACTGTAGGGAGGTAGCTAGATAGTCAATTTATTAGCATTATACCAAGGTGACGCAGTGGAGGAACTGTGAACCTAATTCGTAAGACTCAAATAATAAGTTCTTGGGATTGAAAGCAAAGGCTGTTTGCAAAAAGATATCTGTGGAGTGATAGTTGGCCAAGTCCCGTTTCTTATTGCGAGTTGATGGAAGACCTTGTTTAAAATTGGGCAGATGATGATTACCTTTGGTGGTAGGTCCATGATTACCCCACAGTAATTGATTTATTTTGGTCCAAAATAGGAAAACGACTTCATCAGCTACCTAGCCATTATTACCTAGGTGGTTAGGTGAGAGGAAGGTACTAGAGAAAGGAATCAATCCTGTCTATAATATGAACGGTGTCAAATCTACACACGTATGCTGGCACATCCATCAGTGAAAACAAATTATATCACATTCATGTCAACATGGAAAATAAGTCTCAAGGGTTTTTTCTTTCAGAAGATGTTTATTATTCTAAAGGCATCCTAGAACTATGCGCAAGAAGATGTCTCGCAACTGCATTGCCCTTCATTAAATAGACTTCCTGAACTAACTCGCAGACCCTAAACTAAAAAAGCACCATTATGAAGACCCAGTTGTAATCTTCGACGCAAAAGAGCAAAATACCAGGTACTGTGATGATCTATGACGAGGAATTAGTATGAGATAAACCATAGCATCGCAATCAGACAAACCTTGAGTGAAATACATCATAAGCTGTCGCCTGCCAAGTTGCCATGTAACGCCGAAGAAAAAAACTAATAGCCCAGAAGATCATAAGACTATTTGGGCAACCTAACGTGTCAGTTTGCAGTGGTCCAGCCGCCTCTACTGTATTGCGGATGGCTTTTGTTGCTTGGTTGAAGACTTACCCAAGCATCATTAAATGCTGTCGTAATGATGATATCAGCCCTCACATCCCAACCATTTCTCAAGAAAAAGTCGTTGTCGAGTTGAAACTGTTTCTTCACTCTTCGCTTGATGGTGCTTGCTTTAGCTTTAAGTTTGTCCTCGAGGTACATCTGTTTGGTGGTCGCAATTAGAGCTTGTCGAAGAACTTCCATGTTAGGTTCTCGAGCGTTTGGAGCAGGTATACCATGATCTGTGATAGTACGTCCACAGTTTGCCCAGGTAGCTGGATTATCAAAGTCGAATGGTGGTTGATTAGCAGCTTCTTGGTGTTCAATTGCAGCTTGCTCAGCAGTTGCCGCTCGAATTGCTTCCGCATCTAACTCTGCTTGCTTAATCGCCTTCTCTTCGTCGGCCTTTTGGTTTCGCAATACAGCTTTGATGGTATGTAATTAGCATGCGCTGAAGTACTATGGTATATTATAGAGGTATGGATATACTCACAACTTCGCATCTCCTCTTCCATATCGAATGGAGGTCTCGCGTTTAGATTGAGCATCTCCTTGGGGGCGCGAAGGATTACGATCAACTCAGCCTTCTCCCTCGAAACGATGCGAGATCGAGGAGTTTCTCTTGCGCTTAAAGAAGGAAGAGTAATGATCAACTTGTTTGGTGTTCTTATGATGGTCGACTCGGTCATGTTTGTTGTCTGGGCGTGATTTTGATCAAGTAGACGAGATGCAATAGTTGGACGAAGTGGCGGAGTTGATCCCGATTCAGCCATTTTTGCGTGTTTGTTATGGTTGTAAATGCTCTGTACAAGAGCTGCAAAACAAACTCGAATTTTACTAAAGTCAGATCGTAATTCTCGGTAGTGACTAGCGAGATCATCAGGCCGAGACTCAGCCTTAAAATAATCCAGCTTGGCCTGGGAGAAATTAGTATGATAGGCTTATCGTCTGCTCATTTCTAGATTCACTGTTGGGAACACACCTGAAAATTTTGAAATTCAACGCAGGCCTTCTTGAAAAGCCAGATCATATTAAAAGCCTCTGGATTTCCGACTGCTTTTTCCTCCATACCGTTCAAAATGCTAAGTGTTTTCTGCCACTGACTGACTAGCTCTTGGTAGGGGGACAGAAATGGGGATAGGTTATCCATGGCACTTGTAAGAAAAACTTTGTTGGTTGATCTATACTTCAATAACTTTGGTAAACAATTGGTCTGGAGAATGAAAACTGTGGGAAGCAAGTGCTTATAAGCTGTAAAAATTATGCATTCACTTCTCCGTTCGAGATCATGCGATCCCCCCCTTCCCCCACACTTGATGGTTCAAAATATTGAGAATATAAGATTCCAGTCATAAAATTCTAGGCAACTCAGACCAATTAGTTACTTTGAAGGCGAGTTAACAGATTTAAGTTACGAAGAATAGCTTCTACCAATCGTAAAATATTGAGCATTGTGGTGATCGGATAACAACTATGTCTACCTTCCCAAGTTGGCGGAATCATGCAAAGTGAACGAGTGAGGAATCATGCTTACTGAGCTTATTCAAAACCTTTCGCTGTTATTAAAGTCCATCGCGACCAAGTATCGTCTCGACAGATACCCTCAAATCGGCAATTCCTTGGAATTATATGGCAGTGTTCGAAACTCATGTTGCTACTGATTCCAGAGAAAGACTACCACAAGCGGCCCACAGAAGCTCATGGTTCTCCATCTTCTCGTTGAGATCTGCCTCATTGATGAAAAATGGTGGAATCAGTAGTTTGGTGAAGAATGGGGTATTCCATGCTGCGTCATAAACATAAGGTCGAGTGACTTCTATATTAATGGATGAGGCGACTCAACACTTGGAGCCGCGATACTTTTGAATAGCCTCATGGTTAAATTATCAACTTTTTGATATATTAATTGAAAGATTCCCATCCTCTGCTTCATGAATAGTGCAGTGGTGAACTAGAAACATCAAAGTTATGAAGGTGTCCCATTTGGGATGGTGCATTGACATCCATGGATATGATCGATGCGACAGCCAGCCACTTGGCAGCAATAGTTTCAGTATCAATCAATCAATCGTTCATTCATTTGCATTTGGAATCGAAATTGTAGAGCAGAATGAAGATGCTTCTTTGTGTGATCTAGATTATGCCCCCAAATCAATCACCCATTTGTTGTCCAAATCCCAACAGCCAGGCGAATCTGCGATGCCAATTGGTTTATCTAAAGCTAAAGGACAAACTAGTACACAGAGAACTGCTATATGAATCATTGGCAGGCAAATTAAAGCAACCGAACAAAGTAGAAGCTGCTAGCGAAAACCCAGAGAAAATGCCAATTGCCACCCCTCAAAAGTCAGAAAATTAGATCTTTTGTCGTTTCTCGCCCCTTTCCTTCCCCCCATCATCTACTTCAATGGATGAGAGCTGTATACCGGAGATATTGGTACTGAGCGGGTTGTTTCCAATGACTTCATAGTACCAACTTTCGTATTGGTACTCGTAACCCTTAGGCCCCTCCAGATCTCTCCTCAACCAGGTCAATCTCTCAATTGCCGAAGCGACGACTCCCACCAAACTATTGAAGAACGTACGTTGCGATGCAACGAACTCCCGGTCGTTCTCTAAATTCTCGCCGTTCTCAAGTCTCTTGGTAGCGACAAGAAGGCTCATTACACGTTCACGGACGCCTAAGAGAAAGGGGAGCTCGAAGCCTATCATAGGCCAGCGCGAGGCAGCAAACCCGGCACCTCCGTTGGGCATAAATACCCCGTAAAGACGTTGATAGTCACTCGTGAGTTTGAATAAGCGGTCTCGAAGCTCTTCAGCTTCCCCAGAGGTTACTTTAGCGAGAGGAACAGCAGGAGCCAGGACAGGGAGTTGCTGAGCTGTTTTAACGGCAGAGGCTGCTGGTTCTGCGGCCCGAGAATTTGGTTGAAATGCGATAGGAGCACGAGATTGTCTCGCATAACTCATTGGCCTATATATATCGGAGTTTGGGTCCATAAGCCGACTGTGTATTGAACGAGCAGCTGCATTTTCGGATGTATGAGGAGTTTTATTTGGTGTAGGGGATGTTCCGACAATCTTCTTTCCTGCCTTTCCATGGCCAGAGTCTGATAGTTCGCTCATTTTGAAGGTTGATTTGTTGTACAGGATGAGGAAGATACTAAGACAAATACACACTATTAGTCAAAGAACTGTAAGACATTGTGTGTTGAGATAAGAGAAAGAAGTATTGATTAGCATACCTAAGTGTACAAGTGTCGATATTATTAGAAGGAGAAAGGATACGGTCGGACAAAGTTCTTTTATAGACGAAATTTTGAAAAATTATTGTGCTAAATGTGCACGTGTGCGGCAGGTAGCGAGTCCAATCCGGACAGGTATAACCAGATTTCTCTACTGCTCGAATGATGTTGGTTAATTTCTTCATTGTTCTGAGATAATCTTAGCATTCTTTGAGGAATTGGGACGATAGTATGTTAATGTTCGAGATAAGGTTGATGATGAAAGGCTTATTTATCTTATCTTTTGGATATTACACAAGCCTTGTACAACTAGAGGCTTGATATTGTAGACTAACCTTTTCAATGGTTGTGGTAGGCAATAGAGAAGTCCGCAAAGCACAGAGAGTTTATACCTACTCCTTCTAATATTGAAAAGAAGTGGCATCAGATGTCCGAACAGCACAGATAACTTGCAGCTATCTCATCTAATCTCGGTAGAAAATAAATCACAAATTCAAAACGACTGAAGATCTTAGAGCTATTCCATTCAAATTTTAATAAGGAATAGTAATAGAAGTCGGACAGGAACAGAGGATTTGGGCCAATATCGTCAAGTTTTAGTCAAGCGTAGTAGTGGAATCTGAAAAGAGACTACAAATATCGAAATCTATCTCCTCGAATTTTAATCAGATGAGAGTAGAGGTGAAAATGTAAGAAGAAAAGTTCTTTGAGCCTATATCGTTTAATTCTTGTACAACAACGAATAACAATGTTTAAAGAAGTTACAACAACTTTAGAGCTCTCTTACTTCAAGCTGATGAGTAGGACTAAGAGATGTTTGAAAAGCAAAATGAGCTTTAGGAATATCTCGTTTAATGTCAATTAAGAATAGCAGTAAATTTGGGAATTTTTAGTAATATTTATAAGTTAGAGACGAAATATTAGTGATTACCTAGGTATATATAATGGATATCTTATATCTTCGAATGATTACTCAGCTTATTATCAAGAACTAATTAGCACACATATAGACTATCAAGGATGAGAACTCAAGTAGGATTATCAGATGGTATTTTATTACTTATAGAAAAGCTAGAGTTAGGAAACATAGTAATAATATAACTAAAGAGGTAGTTGAAAGGAACGTAGATCTGCTGAACCCTATTAGTCAATACAAGATATTAATCAATATACTACTCTATTGATCGATATTTTGGAGCTAGTAGTTTTGGGCATCTTATTGATCAATAGGCCTACTATACTATTGAAATATAAAGGGATTAATCAATAAGACTACCCCTTTAATCAATATTGAAGTGAATTAAAAGATTTATAAATATCTAATAGTTTTAGGGTTTATTTTTTTGGCTTTAATCTACTTACTAGGTATTTACTTTTATTTGCTATTCAATTGCTTAATTAAAATATTAATTAATGTTTTTTGATTCGATAATAAAAGAGTAGAAGAGTACATTTTATATATAATTAAAAGAAAAAAGCAAATAGTATATCTTTATTATACTTATTATTTTTGAAGTGAAATAGTAGAGTAGGCCTATTGATCAATGGGACGCCCGAAGCTATTAGCGTTAAACAGATCGACCTATATAAAGCTATTCTTACTTTCCAAATACCGCCTAGTGCCTAATATACCACCTGACTCTACTCAATGTAATTCTCAATTAACTGTAAAACTACGTCCTTAGAGGCTTATAAAAGCGTATTGTACATTAATTAATTTCTTTCAATTAAGTTGTTTGTTACACTTTACAGATAAGTATCAGAAGTTTTAGGTACTTTGAACTTACATTTCCTAGGTGAACTCTCTTCTAATGATAGATATTGTTTGTAGAAAGCTTCGAGACATTATTAAGATAAATTGAAAATATTCTCGAAACCATTCCAAAATCATTCAAGTCTCAATCTGTCCTGCTAACCAACTAGCTGCCGGTTAGGATTCTCTTATCCTGGCTTTGTGATGATGTCATAAAACTTTCAAAGTTATCTTGTCATCTAAAGTTTGTAGCTGGCAGGGCTTGCTTCTCTATTACGATGGCTGATATCAACACTTTGACACGCGATTTTATATGTATACTCTCCCCTTGAACAAAAGTTAAATATTGGATATTGGGCTTGAAGTTAACCTTTATTCAGGGGAGAGAGTACAGAAGCCACACTACTACCTTACTATCGTCTAAAATAGTAACCGCGAGTAAGACACTGAGGCGCTCCGCCTCACCGCAAATATTACCCGCAACCCGCGGGGGACCCGTTGAAAGGCGCACTCGCCCCGCAGGGTACCCGCTGGATAGATAGTCTTCCCGCTCCGCAGATTGTTTGCAGATACCCCCTCCCGCCGCCCCTCCATGAAGAAAGGTTACTTTTTTTGGCGTAATCCAAGCCCAAATCTAACGGGGGGGGGAGTACGGATGTTTGTATGCATAAAATATACAGATTACTATAAAAATTACTATAAATCACATGGTAAATATAGGAATAGCTTAATAATTAAACAAATCTCTTCCTCTTCACACCTACTTACAGATAATTTGTAGATAATCTGTAGAGTAGATATGCAAAGTATCTGTGCGTAAATGTACATGTGAAGATTATTTCATGATTTTATAATAATTTCTATATTAATTTCTACTCACTTATAGATCATTTGCCAATCTATATGTATTTGCAAATAATCTAGAGTTACTTATTCAACCATTTGATCAAAAATATGTTCTGCAAGCGGATTACCTGTAGGTAACCTGTTAGAGCCAATGTTATCCCCCCCTCCGCGGGTATCCATTGTGCAGCTTAGGTCACCGTCACCGTCCCACTGTATATTGGGACCTCGTCTGGATATTCCTGAGAGCTCAATCCCTAGATATTCCACATATAAATTAGGCAAACCTGTAAAAAACTGGGCTGGAAATCCACAAATTCAAGTCTCTTCAGCATGTCGTTATTTGAATTTAATATATCGAAAGTAGCTACTTGATTATTGTCTGACTACTTGGCACAGCACGACACGCACCTGGTGACTGAAATAGCGGGTGTGAAATTGAAAGACGCGACAACCTGATTACTAAAAATTTACATCAAGTTTCTCTCCCCTTCCTTCGCAAATACTCCATGGAAAGTTTTTAGACATGCAAAAAAATTATGCCCAATATAGTGAATATAAGAAATTGACAAACATAAGTTGAGAAGCAGATTGATTTAGTTCTATACTCATTCACTTTTCCACACTTATATCTCATCTTTCCTTCTCTACTCCCCTTTGAGACTACCCCCTTTCTTGCGTGAATATCATTTAGTATTGGGCCAGTTGGTTTGGATAATGTGTGGGCAGCGAAATCCTACATCAGTACGTTCTCAGAACCTAACACCATTACTTCGCCTAGCGGGAAACAAGACACGAAAAATAGATATAGAAAGCATCAAGCTATGAGATTTTACAAGAAGTTGTCTATACACTAAGAAGCCGAATTAAAAAATGTGCCGTAGAAGCCCTCACTACCGTTGACCCCTTGCTCCATAACATAATCATCATTCCTGCTACACAACCTTTTGAAATGAGAGATCACGATGAGTTACAGTGTTCAATACTTGTTGTCTAGGTTCTGACGGTCGGCTAGTAGGGCACCCTCTATTTTCTCGAAAAAGTATTTCAGAAGTCCCTAATAACCAGTGTAACGAGATGTGCTGCTGCGTAGCTAGTACTGCAAGATTCAGAAGTCAAACAAACCGGTAGCGCGAAAAAAAGATTAGAATTTGAATATTACACGTTTCTACGGATAGAGAGCTCTTTGACTTGAGGAGGCTCCTTCTGTATGCCACTGATATCAGCTTCGAACTCGGGAAGCTTTACAGACTCCTAGATGAGGTTACGAACCAGCTCTAATGTCTGCTGCGCAGTGTGATGCGAATTGCTCGATAATCCCAGGACTACCCTCAGGCTCTGATATTTATTTGTCCCAGCGTAGTAGTATGGTTACCATTAGTGATCAACAATGATATTGATTGCCACTGTCGTTGCCGACCATGATAAGAATGAGATAGAAGTGAAAATATCAATGAGAACCAGAGACTGAAAACCTACAAGCGACGGTATGGGTTGGGACAGAAGATGTAAGAAGAGGATTCAAAGAAAGTTACAGAATACTGGGTGTGTAAAATCCCCCATCGTATCATAGGTGAGGAAAAAATTGTGTAGGAAATTGAAGGATTATCATGGTATAAGTAGCAAAATGCAAGTTCTTTTTGTTCCCAAAATGAATTTACATCTGACCCTCACTGATCCGGTTATTTCCCGTCAAGACGGTGTACCAAATACTGGACAGAGTTTCCCTCTGAGCGATGCATGACACCAAGAGTGATGCTGAAGATTATGGGCTAGGATGAGAGAAATCTCTAGTCGGTCCTTCGTTACCTCCGAAACTCTAAATTGAGCAGTGAACCATTGATTATTTGTGAATGGTAACAAGTTTTGCTTACCTTTAGATGATTGATCGGGCTAAATTGGCCATTGGCCATATACGAGGCATTTGAACTGCCAAGTAAGCTTGGGAGAGGAGAGATTTGCAGAGGCTTGTACAAGAATTTTGCAGAAAGATTGCTACAGCCATCAGGAAGGGTTTGAAGCTTAATACGAAGGGATTCAAAAATTGGGCAAAAGAAGGCAGGGAAGGGAAGAAGAGCCAGGGATATTCTGGACATGTTGATGAATTATCGAGTTTCGAGTTGTGATTTTGGCATTGCCACAGTAATTTTAATACCGACGTTGGTAGACTCTCGAGAAGACCAAGCTGATGGGTCTTGCAATGACCAGTCGATTCTTAGTCCTCAAAACTCCCTCTAAACATAATATGAATTGTATGTGCGAATGGATGGAAGTCATGACGGACTCGAAGAAGTTTCGCCAGGAAATTGGAGAGTGCCAATAGTAGGGTCCAGCTGCCGAACTAATTCGTTTGCTTCTTCCAACCATGTAAACCAAGTATACCGCCCTCGGTTCTCGGGTCAATCGCCCACTTTCTGGCCGCCAATATATCTAGTTCACTTCTCCAGCCAGCTTCCCACATCTCCATACCAGTCCATGCAATCATAGCTGCGTTGTCTGTACAAAATTTTGGAGGAGGAAATAACAACCTCATACGCTCATGCCCTCGAACATTTAAAATTGACCTCAATATATGCTTTAAATATTGATTCGCAGCAACGCCGCCAGATACAACGAGTGTTGTTACTTCCTTCAGTTGAGGGGACTCAAGAGCAAGAATCACTCTAGAAGCAAGGTGTTCAAATGCTACTCGCATAGTCTCTTGAGCAAGTGATTTCCTCTCGATATTATCCATTTCTGGCTTTCGTTCCATAATGCGCTTGACTTGGCTACCGACACCCGAGTACGAGAATTCCGAATTGAAAGCTCTCAGCCCACCAGGCCCTGGACTCAAGTATGGAGGCTTTATTACCCATCCATATTGTGTCGCATTTGGAGGTTGTGCAATACTCGTGCGAGAAGGCTCGTAGTTGTAGGAAGGGTTGCTATCTGGAAATGCAAAGTTTTCCATGACGCGGCCATACATGACGTCTGGTGAAGATTCAATCGCAGAAGCTGGTAGAATATCTCGTGCTGTTTTATCAACTAGGTCTCCAACTGCAAGATCCGAGGTCGTGGCTAGGATTTCGTGATCACAAAGCTGGCGAGAATAGACAAGCATGGTATGTCCACCAGAGACTAGCAAAGAGAGGAATGGATAGGCAGGGTCGTTTTCGTACTTGGTGTCTCCGATTTTGTTCGCGGTATTGAGTGCGGATACCATTCGTGGTGTCAAGGCATGGGCTTGCATATGATTCACACCAAGTAGAGGCACTTGCCATGCCACAGCCAATCCCTTCGCAGTATCAAGTCCTGTTATAAGATTCGCTCGCATCCCCGGACCTCGTGTCACTGTTATGAAATCTGGCTTCCTGTATAACTCGAACCCATGGTCCGAAGTGACAGCAATAGTATTCCCAAACGATGCAGCCGTGGACTGTTGTCGAGGTAGAGTCCGCAAAGCTTCATTCACCAAGTGTGCCAGGCTCTTCTGATGAGACTCATGTGCGGCGATTGGCCACACTCCCCCATATGATCGATTGTCTGAGGTGATTTTGGAATTAAAATGCAAGGTCGCAGACTGGTTTTCATGTTTCTCTAGAATGGCAACACTCGTATCATCGCAAGAAGTCTCGATCGCTAGAGTCAGAAGAGACCGTTTGGAGGTGCGAAATAATAGGTTCTTTGCGTTATAAACACGCCTGGGGAGGAGACATGCAGACTTCATAAAGTACAGTCTCATTCATACCTAGGTACATTGAAGTGTCTGAAGTCAAACATGGAAAAATAATTTGAGACGGCTTTTGGAATTCCTAGAGATGAGCCACACCAAGTTAGTGGGGTAGAGTAGCTTCAGCCACACTTAATCTCAACACCTCACCCCTCGCATCATAACGTAAAAGTTCGGACGACATCAAAAAGGACGACGCCTACTAGGTAATTTTATTGCATCACTGGCGCAATGCAGCCTCATTCAGCCTTGCCCGAGATCTGAGAGGCAAGTTTCTCAACTCTCTCAATTACCGGTATTTGTATATCCATATCGTCATCAGTGTAACCTGTGCAAATGTCAATAAATATATTCCAAGATTACATATCGAGGATTATTAGGGTCAACCTTAGCTATCTTCCGTGCCCAACTAGGTAATAATCACAACAGAACTATACCTACCTATCTAATAGGCTATGATGCAAAATGAGAAGCTTCCGGGCCACCAGCATTTGAACGATTCTTCACCTCTCCATGAACTCGATAGTGTACGATCGAAAGCAAGGGCAAAGGCAAAGGCCAAACAGTTTCTAGGAATTGGCCCCTCGTCCGAAGATGATGAGGAAGATCAATTTTTCGACGCTGTTGTGGAGGGGATCAACCAGAGCGCTGCTTTCGATGCAGATAAGGTGCTTAATACCTCCAGACTGGGAAATGGATCGCGGATAGAAAGAACGAAAACCATTTTGCAGACGACCGCTGACGCTATCGCTCACCCCATCGCATCAATAAAATCAAAAGCTACGAGAAAGACCGCAGGGAAGCTGGCCAAAAGTCGACCATATCTTTCAAAGCAAGCAAATCTTGACTTTCTTGAAGCCCACGATGACTTACAGCAAGCCAGGGACGCCCAGCATGCTAACGACGATCAAGACGCAATTGAGGACAATCTAAGCAAAATCGACCATTTCGAACATAAGGTTCACACAATCGAACGAGGTAGAGAGGAAATGCGCGTTGCTTGGGTCACTGACAGACATGTTCACCGGGTTCGAGTTGTTGATAAGACACCTCCACCATTCCCACCCGATCAATATTTCGAGGGCCGAGATGATCATGGGTTCATAGACTTCAAATGGGGGAAATGGATTGGAATGGTAAGTCTGTACACTTTTTAAAGTTTGTAAACTGACTTTAGACATGAACAGAAACTTCTTCATGGCTCGCACAATTTTACGGCGCAATACATCGATGATTTTGAAGACCTTCCGTTCGACATAGACATTCTGCGCAGGCACATAGAAAGGCTTATCATTGTCAGCGCGCCAATACAGGAGTTTATATTGGACGTCAGGAAAATTTACAGATGGGAAGATCCATGGCGATCATCAAAATGGCTAATGTCGTATCTGTTGCTTTGGTATACATCATACATTATGTCATTTTTGGTAAGGAATATCCTAATCTAGAGAAATATTTCTAACGTTTCTAGTATGCATATATTGTCTACGCAACCGCGAAGAACTACTATTATCCTTCATCTGTGGCCACATTGCGAGAGGAATTTTCGAGAAACATTGATCGAGGAGCAACTGCTTTGAAAGTCGGAGAGCTTATGGACAAGCATGGAAACAAAGACTGGCTAAGACCTCTATTGGATCAACTAGGTCCATATCTACAAGTTCAGATTGCGGATCTAGCTAACTTACTTGAGGTCTATGACAGTTTCTTTCATTTTCGCCGCCCACAGAGTACATTTTACTCTCTTTTCCTTTTTGTGGCCGTGTTTCTACTTAGTGCTTGTACCTCGATACAGTTCACAATGAACGTATTCTGGTGTGTGATTGGAATTGTATTCTTTGGCTGCTGGCCTATCAGCTCTCTATATCCCCGATATCGCCTGCTTGTTTCGCCGCTCAAGTGGGCTTTTTGGGATATTCCCACGTACCCAGAATGGTCTCTTCAATATCTTCAGGAACGCGGATCTTCAGCCTTGAAAGAAATTAACTCACATGCATCGGATGGTTCCCATGGCCGAATCGGAAGTGCCGAGGTAGTGGCGGAAGCAGGGGACAATACAAATAGTTTTAGAATCCAGAAGCATCTCCAAACGATTAGTTTGGAAGATGTGCACGGAAGATATCAAGACATTTTATCGTTCGGCTGCACTTTCCATCATATCCCAGGGCGCCTCATAGTTTCCTCGAAGACCATTCGGTTCGACCCTTCGGTTTCTAATATGTTACCCAGCGAATCATTTCACAAACCATACAGTGAACTAATTGAGATGTCAAAACGACGTACCGAGGGTTTGTTACTGGCTCCATTAGCCAAGATAACAATCGGAAAAGATAAACTAGAGTTGAGGTTTCGCGGGGAAGGATGTAGTGATATGCACGATTTGGAACAAGATGACCAGGTGGTTGTATTGCTAGAAAACATGAGGAGAAGAGATAAGGCATTCAATAGTATTATAGGTTTTAGCGGGGTGAGATGGCAGTGTTTACAAAGATCATCGGGGAAAGTTGCTGGAATGGAAAACAAAATGTCAAACGTGAACGAGAGTCCTTTTTAGCGGGATTTGTACACCTAGAACTGGGGCATAGGAGCGTCGGTGATAGTATTACAACTTGGATTAATCATGACTGCCGATATTGTTTTTCACGTCTCTTTCCTCTTTTTCCACTTTTTACATTACACAAATGCTTATTTTTTTTATTCCTACTACTACATGACAAATTTGCAATTGAAATCAATCACTAACGACCCATCATCATTGCTCCACTACTTCAACAGCCACTACAGATAAAGATTGATGCTCTAAGGGTAGATTGTTAAGCTGGATTGGGCTCTATATACTGTACATCATGGTCGGACTTACTGCTAATTTGGATATAGTGGCATCATGGTAGTACAGGCGGCAGGCCATTGTTACCTTTAATTATATTTCTGTCAAACCATGGGCCTTTCAATTATCTCCTTCTACGTTCTTCCTTGTATGTTAGTTCTCGGTCAACAGCCAAGGGCATTGATTGGGATAAGAAAAGTGGCAAGGTAGACACTATCTTCTCACAAGTGACTACCTAAAACTTATAAGGCATGATAGTTGTGGGGTAATATGATCTACAGTAACTAGCAGGCTAGCAGCGTACCTATGTAATTAGACGGTTCAGCTACCTACTTATAATAAGTTAATAACTTATAAGTGGATACTTATCCTGACAATTACTTTCGACGCTTATTCCCGAGATTTCGGCAAATCACGCATACATCATCTAGGCCACATTGGGTATGATCTAATTCTTAGTTATTCGAGATAAGATGGTGTGTTGGTGAGCCACTTTTAAAGTTAAGACTGATTCGAAATAGTTTGTATGTCATTTGATCAAAAACACTCCCAATCGTTTCAGAGTTATTATTACCAGCAGATTTCCCAAGTTTTTGTTTAAATTTTGTTGGAGTTTTTGCTCGTAAGTGATTCCAATAACGGTTACTCTGTAGTCGTAACTCAAACCGGACCGAGATCGTCAATCAATGGCAAATCAAATTCAATTATGAATTCAAATTTCTGCCGTGTTATAACTTATAATAAGAGGTCTGAGGGCCAAGCTTTCAATAGTCTGGGCGACTAGACAGGATAATAAAGTCTGCCGTTCTCCACCATCTATTGACTTCTCTTTGAAAAAGGGTTGGCTATCTTCTCTTTTGTATTCACTTCTCTCAATTCAGCATGAGTACACAGGGTGCTGCAATGCCCAGGCAAAGAACTGAGGCTACTGAATACTCATTTGCCGAAGCTCTCTCATTGAGCTCCAAGGATTCTTTTCAACTCTTATCTAAAGGGGAACTCGGTTTGCCACCATCTCCGGGTGATAGCCCAGTGTTTCCCCGTGGACCAAGTACCAACCAGAATACCTATAGTATCTTCCCCGAAAGAACATTGACCGAAAGGACACTCCCAGATAGACCAATTCCAGAAAGAACGATCCCGAGGAATCTTGCGCCACCCCCACAGCAGCAGCAGCAGCAGCAGCAGCAGCAGCAGCAGCAAACACAAACAATGACAGCACCAACGCCAAATCCAGGCAAATTTTCAAAAGCCCAAACACAGTGTATGCAGCTTTGTCTGAAGACAACAGCTTTCAGCGATCGCATTTCGGTTCGCGTTTTAGAATACCTGACAACCGTGAAAGATTTGCCACAAGGTTTCGAAGCTCTAGCCCACGACTTCCTAGACACATGTCATATTCTTTTTTCCATCGAAGCTGGACTCGAGGAATGTAATCATCATGTACAAAATTTCCCCCCAGAAATGATCACTGAGCTCGATCACAAATTCCGAGCGACTCAGGCCAACTTCCAAATGTTTTATCAACTGCTTGGCAAATTTCTTCAACACGAGGTGGGAACAGTGGGACATTTCAAGCGAGGCTGGGGGAAAATCTTTAGTAATACTGCCAACGATATCAAAAAAATGGCAGGTTCGTTGGCTAAAACTCGCGACGATTTGAGAATGAGCGCATTGGTCTTCCAATGGAGTTTGGGAAATGACAAGATTGAAAAGGAGCTGGGTATAGGTTATCTCGGTTTAGCTGCAGCGTTGAACAGAATGGATGAGAAGGCCGGACGCAAAAGCACCAAGATGTCGATCAGCTCAAATTCATCGCCAGTCATGCCATCACCGATTGAATTTAGAACGAGCGACGCTAGTAGCAATCATGCCATGCAATCACAGCAAGTTCCAGTCCAGCAGCTTCCTCTTCCCCCTCTTCCAAATTCCGCATGGCCCGGTAGAACGTCTTCAAATTACCAGCAGGAGCCCTCATGGGACAGAGGATCAGGTAGAGATCCTTCATTGCTTATGGGCTCAAGTTTCCATCAATATAATGCGAATAATACCGGTACCTCAGTGAGTGCACCAACCGCCGTTTCCCATGAGTCCAGCGAGAGACATTATAACGACATAATTAATGGTTTCGACAACCATCATATCCACCACCATGGTGATGATACTCTATCCCATACTGATACCATTGAATCCGGTAGCCTCATCCGAGATGTTGATGGGATGACGATAAATCCTACGCAGGCGATTCGACTCAGTGTGGATCCCTCAAACATGCCCCGCTGGAATCCTCGAGGCAACGCTGGTTCAAATACCGGAACAATGAAAGCTGCACTGATCTCGGCTATCCGGGACAAAAATCATAAAGCCGTGGAAAAATTACTGGATGGCGGTGTACCAGCCAACACCGGTTCAGAAATCAATGCACTCAAAGAGGCAATTCTTCATCATGATGCTGAGAGCGTACGACTTCTACTAACTTTTGGCGCCAATCCAAATGGCCATGATAGAGATGGAATCACACCTTTGCGAGCTGCCGTCGAAAAATCATTCCTTGCTGGAGCTACCACGCTTCTAAAATACGGCGCTGACCCTAATCTTGTTGCTGGTATTGATATGGAATCCCCTCTTGCTGCATCGGTAATGGCCAACATGGTGGGCTTCTCTCATCTCTTTCTCATTTACAACGGTGACGCCAATCACGTCACCTCGAATGGTAACACGCTTCTCATCAGTGCGATCAGCAAAAAGACGTCTCGGAAGTTCATGGATCTACTTCTCAAATACGGTGCAAGTCCCAACGCCAAAAGCAAAGAGGGAAAGACGGCTTTGTTTGAAGCTATTTCATGCGGAAGAGCAGATATTGTTTCGGCTCTCTTAGAACATGGAGCGGATCCCAATTTGCCTGGCCCGAAACACCCGCTTTGGCCGTCGACTTATCAAACCACTTGTCTGCAATACCTTCTCACCCACGGTGCGGACCCCAAGAAGTGTCCAGGAATCATGGAGCTGGCGACTAGTATCAACAATATCGAATCCGTGCGTGCTCTTCTCAAAGCCGGTGTGGACCCCAATGCCAAGAAAGATGGCGTATACACACCACTCTGTACATCAATCCGAGACGACCGACCAGATATCTTCCACCTCCTCCTCAGCCACAAAGCCAATCCCAACACCATGGCCAGCGAATACCCCGCTTGGAAATGCGTGACGCATAATCGAGTTCACTTCCTCCCCGCGTTAGTATCCGCCGGGGCCGATATCCACAGCCCCAAAGGTATTGCCGAGATGGCGGTAAGTTGCAACAACATGGAAGCGCTCAACTGGCTGCTCGACCAAGGCGTCAACCCCAACGACAAGAGCGCCAAAGGGATGTCTCCCCTCACCACCGCCATCCGCGAAGAACGTCTCGAGATGATCGATCTCCTCTTGCTGCGCGGCGCCGACGTCAATGTCCGAGGTCAAGATTGGCCCGTCTGCATGGCAGTCCGCAGTCCCCCAATCCTCAAACGCATCTTGTCTGTCATGCCCGAGCCACGCGCTTACAAGGGGGTGGTGGAAATGGCCGTCCATGCAAACCAGTTGGAATCCGTCAAGCTTCTTCTCGAAGCCGGCGTCTCTGTGGAAGATAAAAACGGCGGTGTCTTTTCTCCCCTCACCACCGCCATCCGCGAAGACCGCAAGGAAATCGTCAGATACCTGCTCGATGTGGCGGGCGCCGATATCAATGCGCCGGGCGAACATCTTCCTATCGTCAAAGCACTGCGTCGTCCCGAAGGCGGCGATGCGGAAACCATTGAAATGTTGTTGGATCATGGCGCGGATCCCAACAAAATCTATCGAGGCTGGAATGCCATCATGCAAGCGATTGAGAATGGAGATGCGGACATTCTCAAGATGATTGCTAGCAAGGCGGGGGTTAATCTCGAGGCGAAAGATGAGATGGGCAGGACGGTTAGTGATATGGCAGCTTCGCGAGGGTGGAATGAGGCGGTCACTATTTTGCATGATAATATGTCTTTGTAAATTGGGGGTTTTTTTACATGGGTGTTACGGTAAAGGAAGGTTGTTCACGAACATGATGGTTTGGGAGCGTTTACTATATGAATTGCCTCTGTGCGCAGGATATTTCCCCGGTATATAATTGTAAATTCATTTATAATATTCTATTCAATCTATACCTACTTCACTTCCTTTTTTTTTTAATATGTCGAGATACAAGATACCTTTATGATTCTTTTGATTTACTACTTACTACCTAACTTAACTGAAAGCTCCGGGTAGACTACGTATACCTAGTATTCTTTTACAGTAATCAATTAGCTTTCAATATTGAATAAGGGTTTGAATACTAAGTACCTGGGTAATATGTAATATTTGACGTTAAACAAAAACCAGTCTAATACAGTAATACTATATATTTCGTTAAGGATTACTACTTTCAGTTAGCTGAGCTTGAATTGAATTTGAATTTGAATTTCAAAATAGCTTCAAAATAGCTTCAAGATACCTAGCTTCAAGATAGCTTCAAATCAACAACCCCTGTACTTGTATGCCGAAAGTCACTATCCCAAATAACCTCGGTACTGGTACCTATATTATTATGAACCTACTAACTACCCCCCTTCC
>NGKI01000001.1:1187481-1239896 GCA_002162615.1 Myriosclerotinia duriaeana
AATCAAGATCCTCCGATAAAGTTCGACTAGTCTGATGAGTTACAAGTGATCACCCCCTTGTCTAATCTCTAACCTATTTGCTACCGGTAGATCCACGGATAAATCGTTCCGACCCTACCAATGCTACCATGATGGAAGCGGAGCCGTTAGGGGTCCAAGACTCCAAGCCAAGGGTCTCAGTGCGTTCATACCTACCTAGTATTCTTAGATAGACAATCTTACAAGGAGTGCCGAGCCGTGTTTTTGCTTCGACAGTTCTACTCCCGAGGTCCTTGTAGTCGATACTATAGAAAAGGTCTTTTTTCCCGTGGAAATTGGAATCAATAAATAAAATCCATGGATTTCTTGAACTTTCCTAGCCAATTTGGTATAAATTTTTTTCTTCAATCTCGGTGCGAAGAAAAAATCTTAATTGATTACATTTCAGCGTAGCTTCAAAATATACTAGGACGGACTAGGTCATATCCCCTAACTAAAATTACGTTTAGAACATGGAAGCACGTAATACCTATGAATCATTGGCCCTGCAGGCAAGTACCGCCGTACTAGGTAGATGGAAAGTTTGATTATTTGCTCGTACGATTTTCTTCTCTTCCAGACTTTCCAGTCCAGTCCCAAGTTCGGCTTGGTGAAAAAATCGAGTCGAGGCCGGTGCTAGGCATAATCTAGCCCATATGGTATCTTCCCGTTCCTTGTTTTGTTTCTGGGTCATGGACCCATGGTCTTTGCTATATTATATTTGGGCGAACGGCGACGCCACATCGTATGCCAAGAGTTACACATGCCACACATACATACGCCATGCATTTACATGTGATTGTGTAGAACTGCCCCTTTTACTACTTGCATCGTGCAAGCGAATTGCGGGGTGCATGGTGGGATGTCAGCACTTAATAGCAATGACGTTACTACATACCACGTATATACTTATGACTTTTGATTCTCGACGAGAGATGTAAAGTTTGGAGGATTTCTTCAGTTGGACTCCTTTCATATATGAGATTCCAAGAATTGAGATCCAACGACTCCGTGGTATGAATATGATATTCTTGTACGAAGTCTAGTTGTACGCATGAGGATCCTACAAGATACGGAGAAACTCCATTTTGTGAGATGGGATGGAACGAAATGAGCCTGTACTACTCTCGCGAAGTAAGTACTTAGCCGATATATATATGGTTATGAATGGTATCAAGATCTCGTTGGTGACGCATCCGCACTTACTCTGCATGTGGCATTATCGCATTGGAATAACCTTCGCAACTTCTCTGGTCTCCGCAAAATTGGGATGCAACTGTTGGGTCATGGACCTGGCATTCTGCTCTCTGCGAATCATCGTTCTTCCTTACTGCGTTTCTTATTGCCAACGATAGAGTTGTCGTGATGAAGAGTGATGCGTACTCCTCAAATCTATGGTCTTTCGAGTGTACTACCATATGATCTCCATTTATATCTAGATTTAGGGAAGATGATTTTCCTAAAGCGCCGACAAAATTCACAAAAGTTTGTGAGTTTGGATGAGGTTCGAATATCTGGAAACTATTCTACTATAAGATATTGTATCTGATACGGAGATAGATATCGAACTCAAAATGGATTGTTGGAATTTCTACCGATATCTGATGTATGTGTGTAGAGAAGCATAACGTTCGAAATTGAATGAATAGCCAGTCATTAATTATTTTCTGCTGAGGGCAGTAATATCTGGGTAATCAGGGCAATGAAATCAAGGTGAGAAATAGGAAAGAATATTGGAATCAATTGAAGGCTATGAATGAGGGAGGATATGACAGAAAAGACAGAGCTACAAGGACTTATTCTTGTCAGTTCAGCCAAGCTGGCACTCCCCAAAGAAATTCAAATCACAAACAAAAAAACATCTGAACTGTTCCATCTGAGGACAGCATGCAGCAAACTCAATGCAAGGCCACTCAAAGCCCCGTCAGCATTACTCAAGACGCTGTACAATTCAATACCTAGTAGTCAATATTGGATGATCAAAAAAGAGTAAAATAAAATAAATACTTGGACCGGCCCGACGTTCCTCCGAGATACAGTCTACAATATTTTCAGGTCCTCTAACAAAACAGGTGGTTGGCAGAGTTGGCAGGACCTTGCACCAAAACAACAACAACATTCACAAACACAACAAAAAGAAAAACATCAACAATTCGCCAATTCGAAGAAACGCCTACGATTCGACAACTCCTTAGAGGAGGAAATTCCTTGCGGGCTCCATGATTTGACACTTCGAAGAGGAAAATTCCTTGCGGGCTCCATGCTGGGAAATTTTCGAAAAAGCTCCCAGGTCCTGCCAACAATGCATTCAATCAGATATTTTGCTTCTTTTTCCTTTGCAAGTTAGAAGCTAAGCGGGGTTACGTTGGTTGCCCAGGTGGAGCTTGGATTCAGTACAAGAACATCCATACTATGGAGAATTAGAATGAGCTGAGAGGGAGTTTGCTTGGATATGGATTGGTCACTCTCGAGTCTCAATTGGAGATGAAACTGGTGGGGCAAAAGACACTCTTCTCATCACTGGCTTCTTGTTACTGGCTTCTTGTTATAAGCAAGTGAATCATGATGCATTGCATTGGCTTGAATGGTATCATTGTTTTTAATTGCCTAATCAGGAAAATAATAATACGAGGTGATTTATACTCATCGCTGCAAGCATATTAGTCACAGTAAGAAGAAACGAAAGAGGAAGTCAGCATGCTTTTCTTTCTTCCCGAGGTCCTTCTTGATCAATCGTGCCGGTCCCCAGAAGCAGTAATAAAAGATGGAAGGAATAAAAATCACAAAGTCCCTCGCTGAATGCGGAGAGCAGTTTACGGGAAAGTTCCAACTCATTTGGCTTTTAATTGGTTACCTACTTTTGATTATCTACGTGTCATCATTATGGCATGAGGCTTGCTTGATATCACTGAATCATCTCATTATCAAGGGGGGCTTAGCTGTCTGAGGAGATGGATTTAAATTGATGATTCACTGTTCTTGATTGCTCAGCAAAGAAAAGTTTGAAGATGAGCTGATTCATGTTTGTTATCACCTTCATGTCCAGCTATATAAACCACGATATTTGGTAATATTTGGGCGAAGTAGCTTGCTATTGCAACCTTCTGCTCAAACATCAAAAAGAAAAATGTAAACATGGATATGTAAATAAGATGGGCTGAATGTTGAATAAAACGAGAAGAAAAGGATCTCTACATTATCAAAAATCTTTTAGTGGCATGGATACCTCCATGATTCTAAAATCTACCAATCATCTCAAGCTGAAATCTTCGAAACATAAAGCCGCGTGTATAGTCGCTAATTCAATTTTTCACGTGGAAGAGGTTATCACAACACAATTTGTTTACCTTCCCTTCTTACCTTTACTTTTGAACTTTACCTCAACAACAAAAGAGTAACAATCCTATTATGCCAAGTTGCACATACACTTTCAGTCTCCAATAATCAAAGCCAGAAACAATCATACCCAGTTTTCCCCCCCTCCAAAAAAAAAATCTCGCTTCGAGAGCCAGTCGGATTAGGATTAAATATGTCTAGCTACCAGACCCCACCAAACCCCTTTGATTCTAAGACTCTTACACAGAAGTCAAACCACAATGCTACAAACCTCACGAATCAATCTCCAGGTTTTGTTACGCCACCAGATCTAACATCTCAAGCTGGAGAAATGCCTCCAACTCCAAACGCGCCGTTATCTCGGCCACAAAGGCATGCTGGTCGTGGTGCTGCTGGATCTGTGCTATCATATGATACCGATCTTACGTATCCTGCTCGCAACAACAACAACGCCTCCGCCGCCTCGCTCCGAGGTAATCAGTGTGCTACGTGCGCATGCTTCTTTGGTGTTAGTATTTATCCTTTGCCTATAGCAGTTCCCTAATTCTAATACTACAGCAGCCTTCCCTTGAGATCGAGTTGTTAAAACAGAAGGTCCATGACCTGGAAATTGAGAATCGGCAGCTCCGCGCTGCAAACGCGAACCTCTCGAGAGAGCCTAATGAATCATCGCAATAGTAACGGTAAGAATTCTCTCCCATTCCATAACTTTCAGCTCCATCAACGGCCTCCAAACTAATTTTGTACTTTCAGCACAGCAGGAACCCGCAAGCTAAGAGATCGAGATGTTACCTTGACATTATCAGTTGTCTTGTGAAGATGATTTCATATCAAATATGTAATCTAAGCCGAGTTGCAAGCAGAAGACATCAAGATCTTTGGCGGCTTCAGAAAGACTCGTTACTCGTAGATATGCGGGCTCTAGCTCCTGCAAATTCAATACAACACTCTAACACCTTCATGTCCATCGTGTGAATCATTCCTTACGAAGAACTGAGTCCTTATTTATATTGATTAATACAGGGTCTGACGAACTTGGGACGGTGAAGTTCTTGGACAGAGACTCACTCCCGAGTCCCAAGGCTTCAATGATAGCACTTCATGCAGCCACCACGAGACTACACATGAGATGACGCTCTCCTAGATGAAGTCAATATGTTTATTGACAGGACAATGCCAACCAATGCCACCACCACTCAATCTCAGAAAAAGACAAATGAAGCCCTTACACGAGCGAACCATGGCGGAGAAACATGGCCATGGAGATGGTAAATCCGAGGTCGGTTCTGTTCACGCCCACATTATCAAATCGTGGAAGCTTCTGAAATGCAAAATGTTGACTTGGCGGCTCTGATGCCACTGGGTATTACAACTTAGTTTCGTCCGCAGTAGCAGAACTAGAAGCTGGACTTCAAGCTATGGTACAATTGAGACGCAGTGCCGATATAGATCGCACGATCAAGGCCTTACCTACCTCTTCAATCAAAACATCTAGGTATGTTAACAGTTTCATGTACTTTCAATCTCATTTCCACCTTTTGTTCGTAAACTCCAGATTCAATGATAGCTAACGCCTCATTCCCCGCAGGAAAGATCCGCACTCGTTCAGAAGTACCGTTCATTCTTACCAAATACAACAAGGCCCAAAAAATCATCTCTAGTCTCGATCTTCGCGACGCCGATGCCGATACCATCGAGTCTGCTGTGAACAGCGTCGTTGAGGAACACGCCGCTCCAGAAACTGCCCATCGACGAAATCATTATACACAATAGAGTTAAAGGCTGCCTCTGCGAGTCTAAATTTATCCTGTTTAGTCTGGGCTTACCAGTAGAACCATCAGTATCTCCACCCCGCAATCGCACCTGCTCTCTTCCAGCCTTCTTCTCCCCTCTTCTTCCTATATGAGACATTTCCTCTCCAAATTGCTACGATCAAGAAGCCACAGGCCGAAAAAAATACTGCCTCTCGGGGTAAACAAGGGATCGACAAATTCCGATTCATCGAGCCAACGAACTGATGTTTCCACCAAGGTCTTCTTGGCAGGAAGATTCGATATCGGAATTTGGAAGATACTTCGACGGATACAGCTCCCAGCATGCTCTTCCTTCATATACCAACTGTCGAAAACTGTTTGCAGGTAAAAGTACCGAGATCTTGGCATCCGATTGCTGATATTCTCCAGCAGAGCCTATCTTGGCCGCCCCAGATTCCAAAAATATCAAGACTGAAGTTGGAATCGCTCGAGGCCTTCATGTTGCCAAACGTACCGCCACCAAATATTTCGACAAGGGGAGCTGGCACACCTGTTTCTCGTACCTCTCGATCAAACACTCCACCAGACAGCCCGACAAGGCGATCTGGTACACCTGTTTCTCTCATATCTCGATCAAATCGACAACGAGGAACCTCAATCACTCGATGCTGGGATACCACATCGGCGCAGTAACTAGGCGATAATAGAAGAGTAATAAACAATAATCGGACGACCTCGATTTCTCCCATCACCACTCAATACAGCAAGGATGGGATGAGAATAGCTCGAGGTTTTCATGTCTCCATGAAGTTACACCACCAAGCCCATCCCTCACTAGGGCCTTTTCCACCATGAGTTCACCTCAATTGGGTGCGCCCACTACAATTAAAAAAGCACCTGCCAAAGAAGAGCAAAAAGAAAAGGGGGAGGATTCCTGAGCTAACTCCACCAAACTCCGCCCGTCTTGCAGACTTGCCGTCACCAATAGATGAGGACGATGAGGGTGGAAATGCGATGCGAAACTCGACATCGGATTGAAGGCCGTAGACGAATATCCCGGATCAAGACTACGGAGTCATTCAATGAGCATTGGCGAATTGAAAACAATACAGGTCAAATTATACGGGTGCCTGATTAAATGGTCCATTCTTGGTACTGTAGGATTGGGCATTATTGAACGTTTAAAGTGCCATGATCTGAGCATATTTAAATAGATGATACGTTCAATAATGGTTAATCCCAAAGTCCAAAAACCCATTCAAGAATTGCTATGAACCCGTAGAGACGAGAAGGGGAGGATTGCAGCCCCTTAGAAACTCTTCTAAGAACCAGAGAAACTTATATATATATCAGTTCTGGAGTTGATCTCATCATCGAACTACGGGTGGTTTTACCACCATTCATTCTTGAACCTCAGATACACGCCACTCATCCTGGCGACCAGACGAATTTCTTACGTGTCAGCAAGCATACATCCCCCAACACCATTGAGTCTTCGGCCGGTCATTCACCCATGAAATGCGCCCTCGGCGTATGGTGGTTAGTGATGAGAAACAATATTGCAACACCGAGCGACTCTTTTCGTCCAAATGCCCTGCCCTCGTGATTCGAGCTGCAAACCTGCGCATACTCCGGCCTTTCCTGCTAGTGTAGAGCCCCAGGAGCTCAAATACTCCACCAACGAGATGAGAGACGACGAACGAGATGAGGGACGGGAACACGTCTATCTTCATCGCAGGGGGTTAGTTTGTTGTGAGGTCTTTATGACTAGAGAAGAACATCTCCAGACAAAAGGACCCGGCTAAGCGGAAAATGTAACCTCAACAACGACCTCTGCCCTGGTCGATAGAGAAGAATTTAAGACCATTGGAGCCGTAGGGAAAATGTACAGGCGAAAAAAATGTACTAACGAAGAGTTGGGATGGGAAAGCTGGTGAAGGATAGATATACTAAGGGGATGGGCTGAGATCCAAGAAGCAAAAAGAGACATGAGTTATGGGCACGAATTAAAGTAAACACTGTATTTCTGTATTTAGTAAAATGCATACTGTTTCTAGTAGCCCCCCGGCACACAGCATATGGGTTGATTTCGTGAATGACCATCCGCAAACCAGATTTTCAACCGCCACACATCATAGTCATGTAAGTATTTCTATTAGCCCAACCCTTCCATTCCAAATTTGCGGACTCATGCTAACATACAAGGCAGTTACTTAACGCGGCCCCATTATCCGACACCCAGAAAGCCAACCACAATTTCAACCTTCCGAATGCTGATATTACTGCTTCATTTTTCGACTGCGAAATCCAGCTATTCGCGGGGTCCATTTCGAAAGTTGCGGCAAAGAAAGAAAAGCGAGCGTAGCCAGTGGAGTGTACACAACTATGCAGTAGAACTCCAGAAAAGCAACGGGACACAGGTTGCTGGTGATCTTATGGGAGAGAAAGCCTTTTTCTGGTCTCTTACAGAAACGGAAGGAGATTTTCGACGTGAACACCACCGTTTTCGTGCTATGATAGCCGATTACGAAGAAATAACAGTCAAGAGTCGAAGCATGATTCGATGTGGTGTTAATATCGTTGGCACAGAATCAATCGACATCAGCGCCGCCGTAGCGGCGAGAGCTAAAAAGTCCCCCGTAGAGACCTAAATTGTCCAGGACTTTATCTAACCACCCAAACTGTTGCTGGCCTGAATTCGATGAGATCCACAGGTTATAGACCCACCAAGTGCAATCAAAAGCGAAGACTCCTTGTCTGGAAATGCACTCTTACACGATGAAATCAAAATAGATACACCTTCCCTCCGTTATTACAAGTGCTGAAGCTGCCACCGACACTATCATGGGAAATTAAAGGTCCCTTGGTCCGAAAGCCTTCTCACCGCAAAATTTACAATAGTCCCAGATGTTATCTCTTCATCCTTCAACAGCAAAGGTATTCGTTTCTTGAATAGAGTCAAACAACCTCGAGACCAAAGTCCATTAGGAAAGACACAAATTGGAAGAGCTAGAGTCCGAGCTGCACCCAGAAGAGATAAATGAAGTTCTAAGTTCGACTGGTAAATCATAATCAGCGACGACGACTACGAGGAAGAAAAACACTGGTTAAGTCTGCATTCTACAATCATGCACCCCGGGTACCCTTATATATATATTACCAAGTTTCAATTTTGTGACGACTGTGAGATTCTTCCAATTCCACCTGTCAGCAATTTACCACAACCGATTTCAAGACCGGAATCACGAGCCACGTAGATTCAGTAATCACCGCATTCACACCGTTTCTATTGCCCTGCCCTTCTCAACCGCCCACTCAACACCGACCCCGACACCAAATTCAAAGAGGCAAGTCCCGTGCGTCTCTTTCTTCCCTCATCAAGCAAGTCGAAATGCCAGTTGCCGTGGTACCAATATTCTTCAGTTTCAGCAGTAACTAGAACATGACCCAAGCCAGCCGACTATCTGGGTTGGTGATCTCATTTGCCGCTGGCAGATTATTCGAAGGATCTTCAAGGCTCGCTTCTTCGACAATCAAAGGGACGCATTTGAACTGCAACAGGAAGTGACTGCTCGTCAGCTTCACACGTCTATTACATTGGAAACTGTAGCAAGGATCTCCATAACACGCGCAGGACCGAGTCAACAATGCGGCAAGACCCAGACTGCGATCAAACAAATGGACATCGCCGAGACTTATGATTATATTATGTTCCGCCGCCTTATTGATATCAACCTTAGTGGCAGTTAGCAAGCTTAGATTCATGATCCTCGTGGCGTTAACACTTGATTGGATGTGTGGGATATACAGTGTGACAGCTGAAAGATTCTCAGCAGCAGGAGTTATGACCCAAGTCACCAAGGGTAGTATTTCAGGATCTTTTGATCGAAAACCAGCAACCGAATCACCATCACATCATCCCCGTCGCTTGCTTTGTACATTCACTGTGGACTCGAGAACGACCATCCCAAGGCGAAGCCAATCAAAATGCTTCAGATGGATAATACTAAAGCATTTCTTGTATTTTTGTTGGGATGCGCCGAATATATACGCTCCTTGATGTCATGGATAGATCTTTAAGCCTAGACAGCTGCATAAACATGAGAGTAAAGCTTTTCTGGATATGTCTTGTCACGCGCTGGATGCAACATCTTGCATTGACCAAAGACTTTATGGTCTTTGGGACTTGTCAACTTAAAGGAGCTTCCTGAACTTTCATTGGGCTGCGCCGAATCGATATGCCCATTGGAAAGTGATTGAATTATTGCTACGCTTAGACGACTGCATAATAACCCTGATGGTATAGCTTTTCTGGACATGTCTTGTCACGCGCCGGTCGCGATTTTAAGATGAAATTGGGCAGTGGAAAGTTTTCAAACAGGCTTCAAGTCAAAACCAAAACTCAGGTGGTGCGGGCACTTATCAACGCCGTGATCGTACAGGAGGTGAAAACATGTCCTATGCGGAGGAAAGTGACTACTAATTTCCTGCGCCTGCAGCTTGAAGTGATTTCAGCAGCCAGTTAAGGGACTCCTGGGGGAGTGTATTGAGTGCTCGATTATGGAAGACAGCTTGCATCCGAAGCTGAGTTGCATATGAAGTTGAGCTGTCCTCTGCAAGGATTCACACAGCACTTGCTCATTATTAGGTACTTGATGCGATGGCTAGGCATTTATTCAAAACTCATTCGGTGGGGAACTGAAGGATGTTGTAGGGCTATACCAGCATGATGGAGACTTAGAAGTGCCGGACGCAGTATTAACATGCGTGCCTTTGATTAGAAAGGCTAATGAAGATTCAAGAAGTACCTTCAAGATCTTGTGGATCTGGAATCCGCTCGAAACCTACGCTAGAATTGTGTAAATTTCCATATGAGACTGCTAATCACTCTGAAAGTGACTCCAATATGATAGATTGTAGTAAGCCTCACTGATTCTATTCTACGAAGCGTCGACTATATGAGGTAGGTAGCGTATGCACGCACGCACGTGTTATTATACACTGTAAGAGCTTTATTAGTATTCAAACTCGAGATTATTTTAGCTATGGGAAATTTTGTAGTAAAAGTTCATGATAATAAATGCAGGTCTTATTATAACATCAAAATCGAAAGTATGGGTCGGTTTTCAACCACAAAATCCTTTGCACAGCCACACTTGATTGCCACAACTTCAATTCCAAGGCCATGAATGATTCCTCACCATAAAAGTACGTCATTGTGGCTTTTTCACCTCCGTATTCCCAAACGTGACAAACAAACAAGCTTCAACTACCCGGACTAATGAATAATTTCCAGCCTGATATCATATTGTTCTAGAATACCTAGCCCCAGTTCTACTCCTCAGCTACTATTCCAAGGAACGATGTTCTACACAAATACCATATCTACAAATCAAATCCCCTAACAAATCCTTTAACCCTTTCTTTCAAACTATCCAAAACATCAACATCAACATCACGACCACGATTGCTATTATCTCACTCCCTATAAGATGGCATCGCTCCTACGACAAATCGTTGCAGGTCCACGTTCTCGACACCCAGAAGCAGGCCTTGACCTCTGCTACGTAACACCAAATATTATCGCGACATCGGGTCCCAGCGGCACATATCCTCAACGCGCATATCGTAATCCTCTTGATCAACTCGTTACATTTCTCGATTATAAACATGGAAAGGAGGGTTGGATGATATGGGAATTTCGAGCAGAAGGAACTGGATATCCGGATGAGGAGGTGAGGGGAAGAGTCAAGCATTGGCCATGGCCGGATCATCATCCTCCGCCATTCAAATTGGTGCCGGGGATTGTGGGGGGTATGAGGAATTGGTTGGAGGGAAAGGGGGATGGCGAAGGGAAAAATCAGAAAGAAGGAGGAAAGGTGGTGGTTGTGCATTGTAAGGCTGGAAAGGGGAGGAGTGGTACGATGGCTTGCAGTTATTTGATTGCGGAATGCGGATGGAAGGCTTCAGAAGCACTTGCGCGATTTACGGAGAGAAGAATGAGGCCTGGTTTTGGTCAAGGTGTTTCGATTCCGAGTCAGTTGAGATGGGTTGGTTATGTGGATCGTTGGACACAAGGTGGGAAACATTACGTTGATCAACAAATTGAAATAATGGAGGTACATGTTTGGGGTTTGAGAGATGGTGTTAAAGTACAAGTTGAGGGATATGTCGATGAAGGGAAAACGATCAAATTATTCCACGTCTTTACAAAGAAGGAAAGAGTTGTGGTAGAGGGCAATACACCAGGTAGTGGAGGAATCAAGAATATGTTATCTGATATGGCCGGGTTCGGAAATCAAGACAGAATCGCAACATCGAAAAGCGCAGATCGAATTGAAGAGCCAATCACCACCAAACCAACAGCAAGAGCTACGGAACCAAATACGAGCGAATCAGAGACTGATTCGGAAACTGGTGGCGGCGCTGTTATCTTCAAGCCTTCTACCCGAGTTATCCTTCCAACGAGCGATGTCAACATCGATTTCGAACGTCGGAATAAAGCATCCATGGGTTGGACTATGGTCACCGCGGTAGCCCACGTATGGTTTAATGCCTATTTCGAAGGAAACGGGCCAGAGAACAATGGCAAACCTGTCGAAAATGGTATCTTCGAAATTGAATGGGACAAAATGGATGGCATCAAAGGCTCCAGTCGAAAAGGAACTAGAGCCTTAGACAAATTAGCCGTGGTATGGAAAGTCTACGATCCTGAACCCGGCCGTGGAAGACGCGAAAGTATAATCGAAGAACCAGGCATCAATTCTCCAGTCCCCGAAGTAAAAGCTGCGGATTGGAAGGGAGAAAATAAAGTTTCCCCTACTAATGGGAATAGGGACTTGGGGCTAAGAACGGAAAGTCCAGCTAGTGCGGAGATTAGCAAGGCTAGTAGTATCAATGAGGCTGGGGTGGAAGAGACGAAGAAGGATTCTGAGGAGGGATTGAGAGTTTCAAGTCCGACTGGGGAGGAAGAGTTGGAGTTGGATATTGCGAGTTTACCAAAGCCGGAGGGGAATGCATCGGTGCCAGATATGGAGGCTATTAATTCTGGACTTGATACCGCGACGTCTACGACTCTGAATCATGAAGCGAGGAAGTGAGTTTAATTTTCGGAGTGGGAAAATGGTCATTTACTGACCATAGCCGGGGATAGAATTCCAGGAGTTCAATACAATGGAGTGGATGATATACCTAATGCGCCAACGGTATCGACGATTTCGACTGCGGATTTACCGGGAGGTGTGCCGGAGAATCAGATGAAGGATGCTAAAGGACATAAATTGGGGCATTTGCAGAGTGTGAAGAAGACGATGAATTCTTAGTATTTGGAGTAGAAAAGAAGAGAGGATGATCGTCACGGGTTTAGGTGTTAGGGGTGAGATTTGAGGCAAGTAGATGGCAGTTGGGGTGGACAGAAAGTGGGTCGAACATCGCAAATTCATAAAGATAAATACCATTGCATACGATATGGCGTTGAGAGTTAGCTGGCAAAGAACAATTGGTTTGAACGGAGATACACTATATGATGGGGATATATTGAGAAAGCTTTCATGTAGAGGATGGAGGGAAATAAATTTCTATTTCTTGATCTCTTGATCTGGAAGTACTTAACGTCAGTGATTTAATCAATCGCCCTGTGTCTTGAATAGTAATCAGTCATAAAGTTTGATACATTTTGACTTCATATGATTCTATTTGTCGAATTTCAAGTACTTTTTTTAACTCACTCTATATTGCACCTAACTATAAAAGCACCACCGTTCATTAAAATCACATGTCACATTTTACCACAAAGAATCTGAGAGCTCGTGCAGGGTTTCGGTGCAGGAATGAAGAGGTCCTGATGAAGCCTGAGGATTGAGCCTGGCTGACTTGTTCCATTGGGAATTTGTTGGGGGCGCAGGGCAGGTTTCTCTTAACATGAAGTTGGGTGATGTTGGCGATGCAGGTGATGAAAGGTTATGGAGATGACAGTAATAGTAAGAGGTTTTTATGATGGTATGAAATCTTCGACAATAACCATCGCTAGGTGAGTCTTACCTTTGCTGCTCTCAAGATGATAGTATTGTGTTTCGCTATGTGATATCAACCAAAAGTCTCAGCATCAGCCCCGCCTAAATCCAAACTTATCTAAGACTAAACCAATCAAGATGACTTTCACCTCGTGCTTTTGTTCATCAATCGTGAAGGATTCGAAGCCTACCGCTCTACCACTGATCACACGAGCTTTATATACTTCACATGATGAATTTTTCTGGCAATTAGCTCCGTTTTTCAAGCCATCATAGAAGTAGACAGAACGCCTACCAATGATAAATGCCACTTGGACTCTAGGGTACAGACAAGGACGATCTCTTGCTCGCGCTGAGGCGTGCCAGTCTCAAGTATGACATTTTACAGTATCAGGATTGGCTTGAGTGACTTATTTCAGATACCGAGGATGCAAGCATTATCCCAAGTAGGATAAATTTAGCGTTCTAGTCTAAGCAGGCACAGAGAGAATGCAGGATTATATCCGACACAGATGTTGCTGAAACTACTAACTTAGCTCTGAGGGAAATCGTTTCAGGTTGTGGATGGTGACCTCGTAGAGCAAATTATTGATGCTTGGAGGAAATATATAACGCATCGCCACCGAGGAAGAAATTATATGATACAAGTAAATCTCATCAATCTTCCGGGTAGAGAATCAAGACCCCAGTATATAATCCCCTAAATTCCTCTCTCTAATAACTCAATCAAGAATAACTCAATCAAGAGTTGCCGCTCGAGTTATGTACCAATTGACGTGGGGAAGAGCGAGAAGAATTGCACGAAAGGAAAGTGTTGTGGAGTTATAGACGCGGTGAGATAAGTCGAATTTTCAGGGAGAAGTTCAGGATCCGAGCTATGATCTTGCTGTGATGTGGATATTTGGGATATTTTGCGGTAGTGACGATAGTGGCAGTAGCAAAAAAAAAAGGAATCGATGACGGTGATATAGAACATATGATAACGAAAAGGGACATGTGATGATAATATCTTCCCCCCTATATCCATGAATTGAGCTCTGAGAATATAGCGAGAAGGGTGGGTTGAGAGATCGGTCGATGAAAACGCCTGGAGGGCAGATATTGCCAAAAGGCAGCCGTCGCCCATATTAGGATATCCGATTGAATCTGTGCGGTAGGTAGAGATTTACTTTCAGAAAGAAGTTCCCAGGTAGACTTTTATAATCCCAATCTATCCCAAATTCAAATCCAAAGCCAAGTAACCTCCTCTTGTTCCACCCTACGCGAAAATGTAGAGAGAAAAAAAGCCATCATCGCCTTGATATATCCCTCCTGACACAATGCCACTTAAAACTATAATCTCGAAATATCCAGTACAACACAACTATATAACCCCCCACATCTCCCTTTTCCCAAATCCCAAACAAACCAAACCCCGCAACAATTGCGCGCAACTCTCAAGCAAAAACTCCGACCAAAGAAAATTTCCATCGATGCAGGAGAAGAGAAATACTCTACCACTCGTAAATGGCGCGGGTCTTTATTCCCGTCCTTATAAGATCAAGCAAGTGAAGGGGAAATTATGTTTTGTAGGGTGAAAGAGAGGAGAGAGTGTGACAATGTGAATGGAAAGTGTGAAGATAGTAAAGAGCGGCCGTAACTGATTGACTCTCCCATAAAGAATCGACGGGAAAAGAGATTTCGGTATCTTCGAATGCCGCTTGATACCTGATAAAAGGAGTGAGAAGGCAATTCCCCCCCCCAAAAAATAGTAAACAAAACCTTAGTTGCGCCGTCCATTCCCCCACCTTGCTGAAGAATACTCCTAGAATTGTATAAGTAGTTATCTTGAAAAGTGCATTTCAAACTCATTTACAATAGAGTTTTATTATCTACTGTAGCCATCCATACTACTCCGAGAAGTTTGTGATGCGGAAGTGAGGTGCTCAGGATTTAGAGCAAAATTACACAATTGTGGGAATAGGAGGTATGTGACGTAAAGTAAGAAGAATGATCTGATATATAAAGTTCTATGGAAGAGTGCTACGTGATATGTGACAATGACATGATATGATATGATATGATACAAAGAAAAGATATAATTCATAAGTACAGTAGTAGTAGTAGCGACGTAACGCGATAGATAAAAATTGCCCTTCCCTCGCATCCCCCCTATTCAACCCTCTTCTCTCTCCTCACGTTCCATTTCTTATACCAGTGATAATATCATGCTATGTCATCTCTTCGATCAACAACTGGAAGTTGAGTGATACTTCTGGCATAAGTAAACACTAGGAAACCCTCACCGTTTATCCCCCAAAATGTCACTCACACTTCCACTCGCCGAATGACTCGGACTATAATCGCTACTCCCCGGTGTATATCTAAACCCATCCGCGACAACGCTACTTGCCTCACTCCCATCATGATCATTATCTTCATATGCTGGTAGTACTTCTTCGATATCACCTGAATAGCCATTAAAGTGTAATACTGAACCCGTACTTTCTGGTATGGGTTGGGCTTGGGAGTTTTCCGAGGAATGATAAGTGAGAGATGACGTAGAGCGACCTTCCTCAGCAGCAATCATATCTCCAACAACACTAACAGCATTACGGAAAGAAAATATATCCCCACCGACCGAAACCGTTGATTCAGCATCCGAATCACAATCTTCAAGTAACCCCTCCTTCTCTTCAAACTCTTTTTCTCTCCTTATAATCCACGCCCAGCAAGCTTTAAAACTAGCCCGTTTAGCTGCACGACGACAAGCGCGTCTTCTGCAACGTTCTTCACGTCGATTTTGGCGATCCGAACGCGCATTAGGATTACAGGTGCGACGGTGGAGAGCGAATATTATGATTGAGAAGAGGAAGCCAATGATGACGAATTTGAGGGCATGGAAGAAAGGGCCTGGGGGGCCATGGGGTGGGGGACCATGGTCATCTCCTTCCATCATGTGAGGTGGTGGCCCATAAAGGGGAGGAGGCCCATCAAAGTGGATTGCGGAACCTGGGCGTGGTCCATCGTAGGGAGGCGGCATATCGAAGTCTGGATGATCTTCCGGCGGTCCTTCGTGGTGGAATGGGTTGTCATGGTCAGGTTTGTCGAAGTCTGGTTCTTGGTCTTCAAAATCTTCGTGGTGAGGACCTTCATGGTGTGGGCCAGTTGGGGACTCCTCGCCGTATGGGTGATATGGCCCTTCAATCTCAGGTCTATCGAATGGTCCCTCATGTGGAAGTTTACCGCGATGATGTTCTTCGAAACTATCAGATTCAGGGCTATTGAATGATGGAAATCCTTGTTCATGATGTGGCTTGGCATGATTTCTGTGCCGTCCTTCAAATCCTTCATCGAATTGTTCACCGTGTGGGGGGCCGTCGTGTATAGGTGGTCCACCATGACCTCTGTGAAAATTTTCCATTCCTTCCTCATCATCTCCGTCCGGTCGTCCGTGAAGTCCATCATAATTTTGGGGACGTCCTTCCCAAGGCCCACCTTCATCATCATCGTAGAATGGATGGATATCAGGATGTCTTCCATGTTCAAATCCTGGAGGACCGAACTCAGGTGGAGGCGGTCCAGGCGGTCCATGAGGGGGTCCATGTGGGGGTCCATGAGGAGGTTGTGGAGGTTCATGAGGAGGGCCATGGGGCGGTCCATATGGAAGGCCATGAGGAGGGCCATGAGGCGGTCCATGAGGCGGTCCATATGGAGGCCCATGTGGTCGATCATGATAAGGGTCGTGAGGATGAAAGTCAAAAGGTGGAGGGTAATGACAAACTGGAAGAATGTGGTGTCGGTGAGGAGGGATGTCTGGACCGGTATGATTGTTCTTGCCTCGAGATCCATCTGGGCAAGTATGGTTTCCAGGTTTATGATTGCCTGGTTTTCCATGAAATCCCTTTCCAGAATTCTTGCCCTTCTTTGATTGTGACTCGGGAAAATGACGGAAGCATTCCTTATCAAAACCATCGCCGGCAATCTTTCCAAAGAATTTACGAGCCTTCTCGCTAATAACACCAGCAACGCATCGTAGACTATCACAATCCCTGATTCTGGTATCAAAATTGTAGTCTTTCTGAGCGTGCTTGGAGATGTGTCGTTTCTTCTCGTTGATAAGATACTTCAATTCCTTCAATTGAGCTTTCATGTATTTAAGTTCGGCCATTTCCCTGTGAATGTTGAACTCCTTGTAATCCATATGATGCTTATATTCTCCTTCACGTCCCTTGCCATCAAGATGTTGATGTTCGGGCGATTGACCTTGTGATGAGTGATGCTCGATGACTTGATCTTTTTGGGCAGAAATAGTTTCGATATTCATGATTTCAGTCTCTTCGGTTTGTCGAAATAAAACCGAAAATCCCGTATTTTCTATTGCTTTTCCATCCACAAAGTCGATCATAAATTTCATAAGTTGTCCATGCGGTTTACCATCGATAGTGATACAATCGAAAGACCATGATCCAACTACGATTTTGTTTGTTGATGTCGAAACAGAGCCTTTCCCAGATGAGACTAAAGTTTCTATATCAAATGTTTGTGAAAGCGCTTGACCATCGATCGTAACATTTCCATAGCCGCATGCATTTATGGAATGTAAGATATCAATTCGAAGGTTTAAGGGGGACGAATCAGCTGATGAAAAGCCATGACCAATATCGAGACGAACGAATCCCATAGTGTAAGCGTCTAGAATTATGGGTTAGATTCCGAGATGAGAAAACAAATTCATTATAAATTTACCAGCAGTGTCGACATAACTCTGTTCGACTTTGATATCAACATCTTGTTCAGCTTGTTCAAAGCTTGATGGTAAGACGAACGCCGACACTATAGCCGGCGTAAGCAAGAATGCCTTTAAAAGGCTGCGCATGATGGAGAAGGGGGAAGCAGATCCCAAAATATTGGAAATATCGAAACGAAATTCGATGATAAGAAAAAATATGCAATATCACAATATCACAATATCGAAGTGATATTGTATTGTACAAAGTGATGTACCGGTATTGCTTCGACCAGTACTTTTTGCACAAGTAAAACAATAGAAAAAAAAACAAATGAGATCAAGAGGAAAGAGAGAGGTTGAAAAGTTAAAGGCAAGGAAGGAAATCAATAATGATGATCAAAGTTATTTTCGCTTTCCCCCACTGCCTTACGAGTCCTTCATGATTGCGCAGTCGTGGTTAGAGAAGCTAAACAATGTGATATTACGCGTCGTCAGCATCAAAGCGGATAAACGGAGTGCCACACCTGGCATAGGATCTGCTTTCATAACTTATCTAGTACTCAGTACTCTGTAGTACAATTGAGCGCAGCAAGGAAATGGGAATGGAGGTTAAGAAGAATTAATGAATAACAAATGAATGGAATCAAAATGTCAAAATGTCGCTCCGCTGACGCTCCGGGGGCCACTGCCGTAGAGGCAGAGTACCTACCTAGTAATCAGAAGCCAATAATAGCAAGTACTCATAGGGAAGAACAGCAAATAAGAAACGGGCAATGTTGCATATGGGATGAAGATATCAGTCGTCGTCTTGAATATACCTACCTACCTACCTAGCAGGTAGTAGGAGATCCATGGATGTCGATGTAGATGATGTAGATCAATTGATAGAAAGGAAAACATGAACCAAGAATAAAAGTTTCGGCCTCAATATTAAGGTTAGAATTTGGCCTGGACTTCCAAGGTTTTCGTCATGGATGGATACCCGTGGACTCCATTTCTCCATTTATACCTAGTTTAGAAAATCACACCGCTTCTATTCTGCCACAAATTAGATCACCTACCTAGGTAGTCATTGAAGACCATATCAAAGATTCTACTTTGAAGTTGTGCGCATTACGAACAACATTATTTACTTGTCGTCAATATGGTTGTATGTACTTTCCGCAATATCGCTACATCCCCCGCTAGCTGTACCAGTTGCTTGCACACCATGCGATACTAATTCCTTGTGCAATAGCTTCCCTTGGGCCTACTCACGGCCGCACAAGGCCACCCAATGTTGGTCGAGCTCAAAGATGGAGAGACTTTGAACGGTCACCTAGTATCATGCGATACATGGATGAATTTAACTTTGAAGGAAGTTGTGCAAACGAGTCCGGTACGAAAGATCCAGTCACGATGAATGGGGGAGTTTTTCTGGAATGCGCCGAAGCTGATACTTTTAACGTAGGAGGGCGACAAATTCACAAGATTACCGGAGGTTTATGTTAAAGGAAACAATGTACGTTTTTCTTAAGAGTTTTTGTCTGGGAGGATATGTCCTGATCTATTCCGCAGATTAAATACCTACGAATGCCAGATGAGATCATCGACCTAGTAAAGGATCAACAACAAGGACAGCAGGGCGGATACAGAGGTCGTGGAGGAAACAGGGGTGATAGAGGTGGTGATAGAGGTCGCGGTGGCAGAGGAGGAAGGGGTAGAGGAAGAGGGGGGAGAGGGGCTTGAGAGGTTGGCTGCAGTGGTAATGAACAGAAGATTGACTCGAAGAAACCACACAATGACATCTATGACCAATATCGACAGCGGGGCAGCTATATAATTTTCTGGACAACATCAGATGATTCAACTCTCTGCGGGAGAGAGCACTGAAGAGATGCAGGCATGGTATAAGTCCATACTTGATGTGAGAAATACTCAAGACACATATGTATATATGTGTCTCTCATCATATTCTCAAATAATCACCTAGTTATGCATGGTATCTCATGATAACAATAACAGAATATCCATTTCCTCATTCTTAAACTTCATCGCAAAGTAATTTCCACACCCCGCCTCCCCTGCTGATTTCCGCTCAACAATTGGCGGGGATTGTCTTCCCCTCTGTCTCCACGTGATTCTCTAATATTTCGGCCGCGCCCTAGAAATGTTTCCGAGCACCTGAATAAAAATTATTGAGCACAGCACCTCAATGACGGCTACGAGGATCCCAATTGATGGACTATGGCGTTGTCTTTGTCCTTTGATAGATACCCTCGTTTTTGCGCGCCCAGCTACGTTAAATCAACTCACTAGAAAATTCTCAAATCGTCCCGTCAAGAATAAGAAGCTCCCAACATGCATGAAAAATCGACCTTTTCATACCACAACCACAACTTCACTGCCTGTGCTAAGTGCGCAACATGTACCGAAATCGCGGCATAATAAACCGAAGACGATTGTACCAAAACCCCTCAATCTAGAACAATCGAGTAACGAGGAGATTCACGAACGATTACGACAATTGAAGACGGAAGAGGGGGCATATTCTCAAGTTGCAGAGGTGGTAGAATACTTGGTGAAGGTTCGAAACGAAAAGCCTGTTTTGATACATTATGAAGCTTTGATTGCGGCCAACGCGGATGCTGAAAATGGCAGCGCAGAGGTTGTTAGGTCTTTGCTGGAAGAGATGAAGGGTTTGGGAATTGGGGCTGATTCGGGACTTTATCATACAGTTTTACAAGTATGTATAGCTCTCCTGCACAATCTGGAATAATGTCGCTAACGATGTCGTTGAATAGGTTCTTGCAATTCATCCAGACTACCTTTTACGAACTCAGATGTTGGAGGAAATGAAGGAACGTTGGTATGGTCTCTCCCCAGCCGGATGGCATAATTTGGTTGTCGGTTTACTTCGCGATCATCAATATGAAATGGCCATCGATAAGTTTGAACAAATGCAAGCAGATCAAATCAAGATCCAGCCGTGGCTCTACGATATATTGCTCTTTCGACTATGTGAATTGGAAGAGCTAGATGAAGCTTTAAGACTATTGAAGTCTCGATACCAAAAACCAACACTCGCAACGCACATGTATTATTATTTATTGGATTCATTTGCTAGTGCATTTCATGTAAGTAAAATCTCCATGGTTTCTTTATTTCCACCTGTTGACTTGTGATCAAATAGTATGAAGGTACCAATTACATCTGGAGACTGTTAGTCGAACCTTTGGAGATAAATCCTTCAGATGGAACTTGTACAGCGGTATTGAATTGTGCCGCTCGTCATGCGGACCCCAATTTAGCTACATCAGCTATTGGGCTTCTTTCTAAACGAAGCACCGTTCTTGGGGTTCATCATTATGAAGCTCTTCTCGAAGCATATGTTGCAGTTGAAGACATCAAAACTTCGTTTCGAATTTTAAATATTATGACCAAAGCTGGTCTCACACCAGACGCAAGCTCTACACGATCAATATACCTGTACCTAACGAAATCTTCTTTTCACGCCCTGGAGGGATGGAGAACTCTCAAGTCTTTGAAGGCGGATGGATACACCATTCCGATCGCTGCAGTAAACGTTGCCCTAGAAGCCGTCATCTTCATCGGCAACTTGAGTCACGGCAGAGATCACGCAATAGATATGTACAAAGAACTCCACACAATCTGCGATACAGGCCCCAACATTGAAACCTTTAACACCCTCCTTCGAGGTCTAGGTCAGGACCAAAGAGGCTCCAAACCCACGGCCATGTTCCTCGCCTCCGAAATTCAAGCCTTGAATCTCAACCCAGATGCAATTACTTATGATCGTCTCATTCTGATTTGTCTACAGCCCGAAAACGCGGATTACGATGATTGTTTTAGATATCTAGAGGAAATGATGTTGGTGGGCAAAGATAAGGTTGATGCGGCGGGGAGGAGGGGTTGGTGGATGAGGCCGGGCACAGCGGTTGCGTTGGTCAAGAGGTGCGTGGGGTATGGGGATCAGAGGGCGTGGCAACTGATGGAAGACATGAGGGAGAGGGGAATGGTTAATGAGTATACGAGGTTGAAGGTCTGGGCAGATTTGCATTGGCCGAAGGAGGGAGGAAGAGTTTCTTTTAGGGTGGGGGATGAAGGGCAGAAGGTTGCGAGAATGGAAGAGGGGGGAAGGGGCGAGAGGGCTGTTGATACCGCAAAGCTGGGAGAATAATCGATATCTTCATCCTGAATACTGTAGTGGGAATTGCAAAGGCATTCCGTGGGTATTTGTGCATTTGAATGACGAATTCACCCAGATCATGACCACCTTTCTTGCCTTGGCTACTCATCTCATGTTCCTTTTCATTCATTGTACGCACTAAACGGTTCCACTATTTGTCTCCCTCCCTTGAGTTTTGCTCTATCGGTATATCAACTCACTTCCACCGCCATTCAATGGACCTGTAAGTTATATATTGTAAAGTCTTGGAAAAACTCTGTTGGGCAGGAGTGAGAAATTTTTCAGAGTCCATATATTGTACGACGATAAGTCAAGTATATTTGTTGTTGTTTTGCTCCTTTGATTCAGAAAATGTTGTGTGTAGGTGGTTTGAATGGGTCATGATGCGCGGAAGGGTGGATGAGTGGATTGGTGGTAGTGATGAGATTGAGATTAATTGATGATGAGGATTCATTCTTTCAATCAAGATCAAACCCCTCGCCGTCACTCAATCTACGAGGCCAACTTCACGTCGACCGCCATTCTTTCCAACAATAAACCCACGCCCCCGCTCCTTTCAGGTCCTGGTATCGCAGCGTAAAGGTTGTGATGATGACGTGCTAGTGCACGTCTTTGACAAGTCGAAGCGGAAGTGGAAGTGGAAGTGGAAGTGCTGCTCCCTGATATCCTATCGGTTCTAGAATTGTAGGACTTTGATTCATTTTGTTGTTTTGGGAGACGTGGTTTATATACTTGAAAGGAGGGTGTTGGTTGGTGGGGTGGCATGTGATGGAAGCGAGTGTGAATGAGTGTGCTTGATTGTAATTTTTTGTTTCTGGTAGTATGGAAGCTCTATCTTGACTCAATTGCTCAGAACAGCTTATCTTGCAGTGGATTGATGATTGATGAATGTGTGTTTTGTGTTTTCGGATCTACGGTGTATATTCGCATCCTCCTTCTAAATTAGTGAAGGCATGATAACAATGGCGCCGCTATCAAATTTCCAAGGAACTTGTGTAATTTTGGCGGCTGATAGGGTTTTTGTTGGATTGTATGAATTGGATTGAGTGGGGGAGTAATTTGCTCCTTTGTTTTATGTGTTGGGGAGAGCAGATGATGGAATGGATGATGAGGGATATGTATAATCGACGACGGAAAGATCTTGTTTTTCTTGCTGCTTATTATTCTCCAATTTTATCAACACTCTTCAAATCCTCATCATGACCGCCACTACCACCTTGAACCGATCGTTGCTATTCATCCTTACCCTCAATCGTTAACTCCTCACCCCACCTCCCGATGCGAAATACCTCATGCCCCCAACACTAAATCTCCTACGCTACAGTACAATACTAATTGTAACACTACCACAGCCCAAATCTCCGTTCCTTCCTTGTAGTTTATGTGCGTATATCTTGTTTTAATTGCTGTTTAGCAAAAGGTCGCCGGGGAGTTTATATAATTGAACGCGTTATGTTCTGTGGGAGCCATGGTGTGGTAGGGATGGAGATGGTTAGTATATATATATGGATGTAAGACTAGGCTGCTTGTTGGGGGTTTGGAGTGAGAGTGAGAGTGAGTGGGAATGGCCTGGTTCAAGTCAGTATTTCAAGAATGGAGTCCGAATAATTTATAGGTATCTATTGATATGTGAGTTGTTGGCACGTTTTCAAAGACTTGCTAAGGCGCAGCAGGTACATCACAATCATCGCTGGTTGGTTTGATTGAAGCTATAGCTATAAGAGCAAATATAACAGAGTTTCCCTCAAACTTTTCTTGATGGATGGTCATATGATCTGAGAGAGATCGATTGATACTACTTTACAAAGACTGTAAGTTTTGATGATATGATATGGGAATGGAGATTGGATTTGGGAAATGGTTTACTTGCGGCGTGATGAGTTTTAGAGCGGAGACCAAAAAACAAGATGCGGAAGGCTAGTCAGAAATGTTATAGAGTTCTAGTTCGTGTTTCAGTTATTGATTTTTCTGCTGGTTGATGCAAGTCTATGGTTCACTGTTCCCACTGCTAGGGGTATTCATCGTGTGGGAGTGGAGAAATTCTGGAATTGATGATGATTTTACAGGCCACAAGGTACACCTTCTTCATTTGTGTTGATATTGTCCGGTGTGGTTGTATGGAGTTCAAGAAGGTGATTTGATTGAGGGAAGAAAGGAGAAGCTTAGCTTTTGAAAATTACCCGAGACCCCAACCAATTCACTTTAATAATTCAATATCAGCGAGATAGCGGTACCAAGTTCTAGTTCATTAAAATATTGATATGCTATAGGTGCCTTCTTATTCGGATATCATTAGAATGACATCTAAATGTGTGTCGCCGCCCTTGACATTGTCCTCTGCCATGAACATGGGAAGGACAACGATCAACATACTCATCACATTCCAAATATAAAAAGGAGACTCCATACAGCCAAAGCAATGAATTATACCTCATGGACTCAAGGTCTACTTTTATCAACCCTCTTCTTCTCAGCCATCCATGAATATTTTTCCGACCTGTAAATATCTGCTCCCATTCCTTCAACATTTTTCGCGTGACTTGGAGTGTTTTTGGTTTGAGTAAAGGACCCCCGTATTCGAGGGTAAAATACTCACGGAGTACGGATTTTCGGGGTGATATTTCCCATGCTAATCTATACCAAGATGCTTTGGGTATATCGTGAGATGGATCCACCAGTCTTACTGAGCCCTTCTCTATCAGGACTGTCTCGCATAGACTAGTGAGTTCGTCAAGGAGATATTTGTCGGCAATAACCATGAGCCGGATGAGAGTTTCTCCATGGATATTGAGTCCCTTTCCCGTGAATTTGGATGGTGTGTCGTCAGGAACATCAAATACCCAATGCAAAAGGATTGAAAAGGCCTCGGGGTCGTCTTCGGGAAGGGTACATGATTGCGTTATAGCTTCAAGCCAATCGCTGGTAAACATAGCCCTGAAAAATGGTATCTTTTGGCATAGGGGTTCCTTTAGTACAATATATTTTGTGGCTTTGGAACCTTCGCCGACTTCAATTTCGACCTTGTCTTCTCCACGGTCACTAATGGCTCGTTAGTAAATAGTTATATTCTTCAAGATCAAGACTAATGGAAGATATAGACAGACCTTTGCCCTGACTCATTTCTTGGTAGTGATTGTTCAGAATGATATTGTGGAACTCGTGGAGTGGCGGTAGGGGGTAAATTCATTTTCTGAAATATCGCTGGGCCAAAAGGACGTGTGCTGGAGATCACACTCTCGTTATCCATTGAATAATATGAACGGAGAGCCTCGAAGTCTTTTGAAGTCATGATGATGTGCTGAGAATATGTGACGGGCTTATTAGTTGTTGGTATGTACAAATTTGGTAATTGTATGGATGAAAGATAGATGCGGATCTTTGTGTATGTTGAGTCTTTTTTGAAAAGAGACGAGCTAGGTATCTTCGTGGAGCTCTTAATATAAGTTCTCATAGCCGTACCACTTGTCCTAGTGCAAGAACACCAGCTACATGCGAGGGGGTACAGCCATGAATTACTATAAGAGTACTTACAACCCGGGGATAAAACTAATCAACCAGTTGAATACATCTGAATTCACTTTTAACTATTCTCATATCTTCCTTAGGCTTAGGTCGAAATGGTACGTTGCCAATCGTTGTAGCGTTATGAATCGAAATTGAAGAGGGGTATACCGTATAGACTATAACATGGAAGTATTAGACTATAGTATGGGTTTGTAAAGTGTGAAAAGCCAATTTTGATGCTATAGTTTTCTATATGTTATTATACTTCTCACTTTAGAAATGCGGACTGCACGTCAGATTCCTGAACCTATATAAACCTTTCTGAACATTTGCTATTTGCTATCTGTGTATGCTTAAAAGGTCATATGATAGAGTATCCTGATATTTGACTTCAATCACTCTACGTAAATGACCTGCGACAATCAAAATTACTCTTGAACGCCTTGATATGATAGATACAACACTAATGACTGGTTTGTGATGATCATAGAAGTTAGGCCTGGTCAGTGATTAGCAATTACCATTAATTCATAGTAATTCTTGACGCGAATTGCAATCATCTGATTGTATCAAACACATCTGAAGTCAAAAAGAGCGTTTTAACCCCCCCCTCTCCTAAGCCTTAAAAGAAACTACTATATCCTATAGATTTTAGATTTTTCCTTAACCTATCTATTCTCCAAAAATATATTATTTCTCCTCCTCTTACAGAAAAACAATATAAACATCATATATATAATACATAAATATTTTAAAAAAAAACTTTAAAACTTTAATTTCAGATTAATTTCACATTAAACAAATATAAAAAGAAGTATAGATTAAAATTAATAAGAATAGCTTTAAATTTTAAATTAAAATAATAAATACAAGGACCTTTTAAACCTCCTCGCCTCTCCCCTTCTCTCGTTACTCCTCTTCTCCTAGGTAAGCTTTAGAAGAAACTACTATATCCTCTAAGTTTTCTTATTTCTCCTAAACTGCTTCTCCTTCAAATTGAAACACTTCTTCTTATCCCTTAGTCGAGGAAAGGAGAGGAGGGTGAGGCGATTTTTAAAATGTTGGTCATAACCTACCATACTTCATGTAAAAGTGTTCCAGATTTGGTATACTTTCATTGGAATAGTCTGTAGAGCTAGAGACACGGCACAGCACAGCCAGACCATGCCTTACAATGCATACTGGCTTGTACCGCATCATTCTAGGCAATATGTATATAGACTGATATTCTATGAGTGCAATGTCTTGAACAATTCGACAAAATTCCCAGAACAAGAAAAAACTTACTCGCAATTTCTATTTCCTCTTCAACACAACACATTCCAAACCTCAAACTGAATGTCATTTGTCTTTGATAGTCAAGTGGTGGCCAGCCGTCAATCCACAATCATCAACGAAATTGGCATAATATTTTCTGACAGAGGAAAGATCGGATCACGAAGTATACTGGTATACACATTCTGAACTCCAGCAGATCAGATGAGTTGATGAGACAAGGAGGAATGATTTGTGTAGACGGTCGATGTGGGGAACTTGGTTCTAGGTGATTAGAATTAATTCGAGCTGCGCTTAGTCTTTAGTGGTCATTTTTGGTAGGGGTTTCCGCGGACCAAAGCAGTTGCTATGTATTGGGAAAAGGGGCCAGTCACATGAGACGCTCCATAGGCGAGAAAACGGCTTCTTCGGTGGCTCATCGCCACACAATGTAGTAGAGAGAAAAACTTCTGAAAACTTGTCCATTTCATCATGAGCTCTCCGTTCATGAATAAACACATAATATCATTGTCGTTTTGAAGAAATCGTGAGATCCATTGTATAATTGATGACATTGGAGGAGACAGTTCAATTGAAACTGGGATTTCAAATTCTAAATGAAGCTAATCAGCCTTGCACGTACTTTTGACCCCAAAGAAAAAAGTTGTTTCTGCCGGGCTGAAGTTTCATAGGAACATGCCACCAGTTATATTACTTGGATGAAATATTGCTAGCCGAGATTGAATGAAAGGGCATAAATGTCACAAAAATCACTGATCTAACGATAAAGTGAATCCAAGTAGTGAACGCTAGTGCACTGCCTTTTTCACAGCCTTGGTTCGATCTTCTTTCCGGGTTTCTTCCAAAATTCTCTATATAAGAGTAATAAACATTGCGTTAACTAACTCCATGTTAATGAGACACGCGTATCAATCAACCACCTATGCCTCGTACAACTACATTTGCTTTCTACATCAGATAATTTCTCTCAACTTTTCTTTTTTCACTGTTACAGGCTCTTTTATGCATTTCCCCCCTGTCCAGCATTGAGAGCTCTACAGAAAAACTCCTTCTTGTGAGCGGAATCTCCAATTACCTCAAGTTGCGTTCAATATCTAGGGATCTACTGTTACTGACTTATGCCTTCTCGCTCTAGCCATTTCCCTTCAACGCAAATTCCAACCATTTACATCAAAAAATGACCATGTCTCTCAACGAAGTTCTTCCACTCATTGAAGTGTCTGCCGAAGCTGCTGAGGTTGACGGCTCATACACCTCAAAGAGAATCACCTCCAATGCTTTCAACAACCCAAAAGAGGATTATATTCCAGAAGTCGGATCGCAGCTATCTTCAGAGTACGTCTCATTGTACTACCATTTGAAAGATAACCACTGACATAACTCTGAACAGGGAGTTGGGCAATGTTATCCTGCGAATCGAAGTTGGCAAAGGAAAGGAGCCGGGTGGTACTGTAACTTTCCGAATCCACCACAGACTTCTTTGCATCAAAGTCCCAATGTTCGAAAAAGTTGCTGCTGAGAGCTTTGAAGAAGCTGCGGATCCATTGGATGGATGGCCGGACATTGTCCTGGCAGATGACGACCCCAAAGCTTTCAAGCTATTTACTGGATGGCTCTACATGGGTAAAATTGAGGGTAAATTCGACAACTTTTCAAATCTGGCGGATAACTTATCAAGCAAGGGATCTTTCCAAGGGCTACTTAAATCTATCAAGCTGCCCATCTACATCAAACTTTGCATTCTTGCAGAGAAATACGAAGTCACCCGCCTGGAGAACGAAGCAATCAACTTCCTTGTCAAATTCATGGTCGACACCAACGCAAGAGCAAATCCTTCATGCTGGCTAGAAGTGTACAAGCAAACATCGCCTGCATCAGCTTTGAGGATTTTGTTCTCCCGAATTGCGGTATGGCAACTTTCTAAAGACGGCGGATCTGATGGGGCTGGAGCGATGGATTTAGAATCTGTCTTTTGTCGCAATGAGGAATTACGTCTGGATATATCAACGCTTACGAACAGATACATGGGAAGAAGCCTGGCAGATCCATTGCTAGCACCGGCATGCGACTACCATAATCATGGTCCGGTTGATGTATGCCCTTATACAGCGGGTTGAACCCCAGGGGATCTATAGAGTGCATGGAGGGTTTGGGGTTTGTGTTTGGTGGACTTAGCGTTCAGAGAGATTTTGATGACGGAAGGCTGTCGCTGCCTCTTATTGGGGTATCGACGAAAGGGAAATTACAAACGGAGTTATCCATGACTGATTCATGAAGTTGAGAGCATAACACTAGACAACATTAATTACATCATAAAATGGTGTGTAGACCCATGAAGTGATGCAAAATAACGTGATTTCAAGCTGTCAACACACCTGACTTTATTTTCGGGTACTTATTAGCGTACGGGAGGAGAATTATTTTCATTATAAACTTTGTACCTCAAATAACATACTTCTGGGGTTAAACATTATACAAAGCAAATTCAAACGATCCGTTGTTACGATTCGCCGTCGGCTCAAATTATTGAATTTTCATTAAGAATACCTTGAGAACCTTTCGACACCTCTGTGAAAAGACAAGACATACAGAACCGTTGTTGTTTACCGTTGATTCAAAGATTTGAATCTATAATGCCACCCTATATCTTCCCCCAGAGTCACTCTGTTATCTGTGTTGCGGTTGAGATTCCACCATGTGGGCACGTCTCCTCCATCGAGTGTTGATGGTAATGACATGGATGTGCGTCCCATGGATACGGAATTTTCTTTCCCAACTTACCCCTCAATTGCCAAACGACATCCACCGCAAGATCACTGCAATCTTTGAGTAGCTTATGAATCTTATCATCGCTCCAGACATCTTTGTCGACGCCAAATTTCTCATTTCCAATAGCATAGAGAGCTACCCTCGAGAAAAAAAGCCTAAGCTTACACTTCGGATGTGTATGGTCATATACGTTCTTGACAACAGAGGGATCAAGTAGACAGGAACGCTTCATGATCTCAACAATGAAACGATCGATTGATCGATCCATCAGATCTTTAACATCGTACTTGTCTGCCAGGAGGAATAAATCTATGAGACCAGAAAGACATTCGCCGTCGATGAAGGACTCGTTGGCAATACTACCAGTATATGTCCAGGTGATTAAGAGTTGGAATGCGTCGGGATCATCTTCAGGAAAAGTTGCGCATTGTGTATTGGCCTCAGCAAACCCTCCCATGAATAGCTTCTCAAAAAAGGGGATTTTGGCACAGAGTATCTTTCTGTGTATGACAAATTTGACTTTCTTGGTGCCTTTATGGCCTCCAACCTCAATTGTCACGGTTTCTGTACCAAGAGCCCTAGCTTTTTCAGTATAGATCTAGTATTTTCTTAGGTTATCTCTGGATTTCTTACTCGCTGTATCGCTGAACCGATCCCTCTTCAAAGTCTGTGCTGACGATACTGGAGGCCATGATTCGTAGTTGATATTGACTTTCTGCTTTTTTGTAACACACGGATATGTAAAAGTATATGTTATAGAGATTGAAAGGAAATTTTATTATTGAAAGAGCATGACAGTTATAAAGCTTTTAAGTTTTCGAAACTTAGCTACGGGAATCTCTACGGCCACACTCAACAAATCACAAGAGAACAACAAACACTCCATTTCAAATGAAAATAATACTGATGACTTGTATTAAGTGAATATCTGTCATTGTATCACAAAGAGCACGTAACCCTCTTCTTCCTGCGTTCTAACTACTCTAATAATCCCAAATCATTTTCTGCTAGATACTCCATAGGTCGCTAATTCATAAAATCCCCGTTGGATTTTTGAGGAGTATTTAGTTTGCCTCTGATCTCCTCGCCGGTATCAGATCATCAAATTCTCGTCTGAATTGCCTCAACGATACTTGTCCCCACCGTATGTAAATCACACACACACACATCTTCACACACCTGGGGTCTAAGATATCGAACCCACTCTAACGCCAGTGAAGTCGTTTGAACCGTCATGATGATATCATGAACGTTCTGAAAAAGTAAATTGCACAAGTAAAATTAGGTTATAAAGAGACTCACTTAATTGCAGGAACAACACTAGCATATTAACAAAGTTACAGAAACCGGCTGGTAAGTACTTTCTAAGGCCCAAAGAGAAATGCCACTAGATTGAATCACACACAATCACGCATCACATCTCACTCAAACATCATCAGTACACGCACAAAGATAACACAATATTAAGCACAGAATGGTCAAGGAAATGATCCAGAATCATGATAGCAAAAGGAATTTTGAAACAAGTAAATCATTGTTGGAGTTGTATCTGAGTTACATCATGACGAATTGCCAAGCAGATTATCTACAACATGTCTTAAGAACAGTCATTAAACTTCTGCAACCACCTAGATACCAGACCAAATGAAACGAAACATGAAGAAAACTTGAAGTTCAATAACAAAAGTCTTCTTGCTTATCGGAACCCCAGAAAACAAGAAGATAAGATACAACAAATGCCACCAGGTTACGAAGAACAGCGAATAGCACACCTCGATCCTTAAATACATCACAAATCCGGATCTTCAGGGTCGAAATTACGCTCGGGGTCCCTGCTGCGAACTTTTCTAGATCTAGTATCGACGGCGGCGGCGACTACCGACTCAGCTTCCCCATCATTATTACCAGCCCCATCGCTTCCAGAAGTCAACTCATTTTGACGTCCGAGTGCATTAAGAACAGCGGCGATCTGAAGCATTTTGCGATTCTGAGAGGGGGATGTGGAGGAAAGTGCACCGACACCCTTCTTTGTCTTATTGACACTTGGAGGATAGTTTACATCTGTTGCTTTTGGCCTAGTGGATGACGAAGAGCGACATAGAGGTGCAGTGTATGCGGGAATGGTACCATGGGATGATGGAGCACGACGTGGAGGCGCAGTGTATGCGGGAATGGTACCATGGGATGATGGAGCACGACGTGGAGGCGCAATATACTCAGGAGCAGGACCAGCAGAAGCTGGAGCACGACGTGGAGGCGCAGTGTATGCGGGAATGGTACCATGGGATGATGGAGCACGACGTGGAGGCGCAATATACTCAGGAGCAGGACCAGCAGAAGCTGGAGCACGACGTGGAGGCGCAGTGTATGCGGGAATGGTACCATGGGATGATGGAGCACGACGGAGAGGCGCAATGTACTCAGGAGCAGAACCAATAGAAGCTGGAGCATGATTTGGTAATGCTTTGTAGACGGCAGCAACCTGCATCTGAAAGTTGCGATTGCGATATGAAGCAGTGACGGCTGCAGAAATTCTCTTCGCCTTATCAGCGGCACTCGCCTCATCATCCTCAACACCATGAACTACCTGTTCTCGAGGAACGGAAGGTGCAACACGATGTGGAGGTGGAGTATAGGCAGGAACAGCCTGGCTTGTACTGCGGGTTCTATGTGCAGTCGATTTAACGACCTTTCCATTGAGGGTAGTACTGATGCTTTCGTTCGAAGCAGCTTTCTGCATTTCTTCCATCTCCTCCTCTGCTACCTTGAGCGCCTCGGTATTGTATTCGTGAAAGAGTTTGTATTCATCCCAAACATGATCGACCATACCGTTCTCGCAAACGTAAGGGTGCTCTGCGAGGTACTCCATTACATCAATCATCTCTCTGAGAGAGAAACGCTCCTCATTATCACCGTCGATGGACTCTAAAGGAGAAGAGCCTTTGTCTTGGGCATCATCTTCCACATCAAGAGCACCAGCTTCGTCGTCAATGCCAGCTTTCATGTTGCCCTTATGCTTAGCGAGACCTGTTTTCATGGTACCAGCGGATAGCCTCGAACTTTGACGATTACTTGTGAGGGACCCGCCGCCAACACCTTCTCCGTTGTCGCTGATTGTGGCATCACTATCACTAGGTGTGAGATCGCCGTCGTCGTCGGAGTCAAGTAACTCAGATCCAAATGTAGATCGTTGTTGAATTGAAACTGGGCATGGCGACTCGGGAGCAGAATTTCCAACACCCTTTCCCTTTTTTAAACTTCTCGCCTTGAAGGTTCTGTCAAGTTCCTCATCGCTGACACCGTACAAATCATCCTCTTCGAAAGTTCGTTCAGTCTGACGCTGGCGTTTTGAGCATAGTTGATGAGCACTCTCTGGTGAGGAAACATAAAGAGAGTTAACATCCATATTGGCGATAGCCTCTAACTCGGCGGTTGCTTTTTGTTCGACGGCGAGAGCGAACCTAACATGCTTTGGCTTTCTTGTGTGAGATTGAGCTTGGGAAGAGAATGTCGAAGGACGATCGTAAGCGTGATCGGCATTGAAGATGCCCATCTGAGGAAACATCTGGTGGGGTGGCTTAGAGGTGATATCGCGTTGATCTTCGTCTATAGTGCAACTGTCAGTACCCACGCTTTGATTAAAACTCATGCTTTGCAATGGGTCGCAATGGGATAGAGCAACAAAATATTCAGGAGCTGATTGACGACGGTGAGTTTCAACTTGACGAATATATTCCGCCCGCGATTGTAATTTAACCGTGGATGTATTGTGGTAGGTTATTTGGATATCGAAATCTGAATGTGTGCTGAAATTTAACTGACTTTTTCGACAAGCATCTTCAACTTGTGCTTCGATTTCCCATTTGTGACTTTCGTAGTTCCTAAGTCTGCTGACCTCGAGTCTCCAGCCTGGGTTATAGGTCTCATTTTCGAGCTTTACGCACAAGCGGCTACACAACGTAGGCTGTTGATAGTAGGTCAGCGCTGGGTGGTATTAAAGGCAAAAGTATACTTACATGCTTGATAAACAAACGAGCTAGATATCGAGCGTGCATCAATGACCATGCTTCGAGATTAACTTCAGGGTTAAGATTTGGTCCTCTTCGCAAGATCGATGCGGCATTTTGGACTTTAACTTTGTAGGCGGCTATGCCGTTAATGAGTGCTTCTCCGAACTCCGCATGATACTCCACAGGAATACTTTCAAGCTCAGATATAGTCGCACTAAGCCAAGTAGTTGGTTTATAAGAAACGATTCTATCAACAACAACAGCTAGCTGCTTGGAGATAGCCATGGTGGTCGTTGGCATAGAGTATAGCAAATGCGAACAAACGGTATTGCAAGATTGGAAATAAATTACAACAGTTTGATAGTTTTCTAAACTCTGTGCAAAGCAAAACTTAAAAGAATATACAGAATAGAGATCAAAGGCACATGCAATACACAAGTGCAATAGTGGTGGTTGACAAAATAGAACTGAAGTTCTGCGACTTTCGGAAAGGGAATCAACAACCGGCTAAATTCCGGACACCCAGTTCTTGTTTCTATGGCATTTTCTGATCTTTCAAGGTATTCACTCCCCAGATCTACAAGTTTACGGCTAAGATAAATCCTAGATATCATGCTGCAAAGCCATCCTCTTATTGTATTTTTGGATTAGGAATGGTGAAAGAAAAGACCATGTGAGGGACACTTATCCAATAAATCTCTTGGAAGTGTGAATATATCATCTGATCCATTCTCTCATACTTGGAGCTTGTTGAATTTATAAAAGACATTACTTCAGACGAAAAATTCCAGTTCAAGAACATCCAAAATCTTCCTCAACATTCTTGTACTTGTCAAAACAAAAGGCAAAAAGCTAAGCAGAAAGATATTGCTTGGTGAGAAAAATACCTTCAGCTCCCAGGTAAGTTCCATTTCTCTTCAAAGAAGATATGCGTACATTATACATATATGAATGGAAAGGCAATGCTACAGGATGTCAAGTTTTTTACTGCAGCAGGTATTTGTAGGATCTTGAATGGTTGATATGGTTGATCAAAAATCAAGGATATCGACAGTTGCTTGCTGCCTGTCAAGAGTTTGACATAAAGCCCTTTCTCTTCTGATCTTTCACAATCATGATTAATGATTTCAACGACAACAAAAGTAATGGAGAATAAGGAGTTGCAAACGATAGTTATCCTTAATCATCATGCAAATGTCAAATTTGCAATTGAACATCAGCCTAGCCTAGAGATTACTGAAGCAAACTTCTTTCATCTGACAAATTTTTGGTTTCTGTTAAATAGAACGGTATCAGTCAATAGGTAGCAAAAGTCTCCTATCACCTTGTGCGGTTCAATGAACTTCTTGCATCTGGCAACCATTTGGTTTCTGTTCATCAGAATGATACCAGTCAAGGAGTAGCAAGAAACTCCGATCCCCTTGTGCTTCCAATGACAATCATCATTATCTACAAACCCTTGAGATCGTCCCATTTGCCTGAACGACAGCCATCATACAGCAACCGAACTTCTACCATGGTACCATCCATCACTGTCAACATCAACATAGCAAACTATCATTCACAAATTAGCCATCGCAAATATATCTTCACATGCCAACCAACACCAACACCAACATTGATTCACCCAACAAATTGTCCCAAATGCAAATCTCCCACCTAAACCCACCTCCCTACATCCAACGTCCTGAGACTTCTTCCCAACACTTCTATATTTACCTTCAACTCCCCCCTCCCACACCACTACCACGCCAGAACATAGTGTACTCTGTGGTAACCTCTCCAAGAATTTCAATCCCAAAAATGAAATAACTTTGGCATTTAGGATTGGAAGGATTTGATTGAAGGGAGTAGGAAAGTTAACATAAAGCCACTGTGAGCACTTAGAACTGTGAGTCCCAACACTCATAAACAATACTCCTAAGAGAAAGCACCTCCATCTCATCTTACGAAGAAAGTACCATAGTTAGTACTTCCTGGCTTCGTAGCTTCGCAAAATTGAGCGTGTGAAAACCGAGGTCTGCAGCTTGTGAAGTGATGAAGATCATGTAGCATCGAGTGAAGACTGATGTGCCCAAGTGGGGTTCAATATCTGCACGGACATTCTGTATAAGTACGCACCGCTGACTGAGAAAATGCGATCACGTGAATCTCTATGAGTAAGGGCTTTCGAGGCACATGTAAGATCTTAGCAGTTCTAGAATTTGGAGAGGGATGATCAATTGATAGTGAAGCTCAAGATATGAGATGGGGGAATAAGTAATAAGTCGCGTTGGGTACCAGCCGGTTGTTATTTACGAAAAGTCGCCACATTGGCTTCACAATTTACAACTTCTTTTGATATGTACTTAATACGCGCCATCGTTTTACTACCGTATACTAACGCAAACACTGACACCAATACAGATACCCATAGCTTCCCCCATTAAACTCGTCGCTTTTTTCCTCATTGCGGCTTTACCCGCATATCCACCAAATTCGAAATACTAGTATGGCTTCCTGTCGCCTCTTCAATTAAATCTAAGTTGCTCAAATGTCCTTTCATTCTCATTTCAATCTGACCTAATGCAACATCCTGTTGTGAGATTGTTCGCGATATTCGTGACGTTTGAGATGGAGTGGGTATGATGGTGTTGGATACTGAGAAGGGTCCCTTGTCGGCAGAGGTGAGGTTATAGAGTTTGTTACGGCTTGAGGTAGTAGAGGGTTCGTGGCGTTTAAAAAAGGGTTTGAGAGCGGGAATAGAAGTGCCAATCTGGGAGTTTGTTAGAGTTTTTTACTTCACGTGTCGACTGAAGCTAAAGAAGTCGTAGAGTGAAAGGTGGATGACTAGGAAATGACTTGAAAATAAGTTTATGAAATGAGGCGCTTACTATACCGACGTAAAGTTCGACGCAAGCAGTTATCCACACATAGTAAGTGTCCCAGGATATGTCTGTAGAAACTGATTGTATGTAGTTATAATAAGTCCTTACGGCTCCCGCAACACAAACCAGGAATCCGGTGGCGAAAAGAAAAATAACAATCAAACGTTGACGTAGAGGCATTTGTAGGTTGAGCATTTTCGGGATAGGAATTAGGACGACCAAGCAATCGGTCAAGGTGTTGAGGATTCCAGCAAACGTGACATGAACTGTTATATTGATGCATTCGGGTTGAGGGGTCCATGAGAGGAGCCAGTAGTGAGAAATTGGTCTGTTTGGTCATTCAGTAAATGGATATATATTCGTGGGAAAGAGTTTTAAGACTTGAGCTAACGAACCGGCATTGGAAAATCGTAACGATGATGAATATCGTGCCTTGGACAGTAACCAGAATTGCAGTTCCAATAGTAATTCTCTTGAAATCTTGTCCATTTGAAAAAATTCGATACAGAAATGCAAGCATGGAGCACTTTGTGAGGCTTTGTCCAAGTGTGAAGATAATTTGTGCAATCATGATGAGTTGCAAGCCAAACGTAATCCGCGAGGTTGGAAGATCCCAATCGTGTAGATCGAACTTGAACACCAACTCTGAAAGAGTTGCGAGGACCGCAAACGCTGTCGATGGTACCATGGCTGCCATAATGAGCCAGTCATCCAATCCAAAACTTTTCGTTATTTTCAGTCGAGTATAGACTCGGATAAGTATTATCAGTAGGGCCAAAGGAAACAATATTCCATTGACGATTAGAACTGCATTTCCACGCCTTTCTGGGTCGACAACGTTTGGCGCTGGCCAAGAGGCAACGATTTCAGGAGGTGGAAGGCGCATCTTTGAATGCAGATGATATCAAGAAGACCATATTGAAGTACATGCATCGATGTATATAGTCGAAAAAAGAAACTATTAGATGAAAACTAACAATGCCAGCAATTACCCTCGAGAGTCTTGAAATGTGACTATTGAAAAATATCAAGGAATTGACCCGCGTCCACCAGATGTTACTTCCATGTTGTCGTTCTGTGCGGAGGAAATCATCGCAAGCTGGAGTCTTCGACTCAAAATGGTACGATAATGTGATATGCGGCTTGAACACTACAAGCCACCAAAGTTATTGCTTCCCAGTTTCCAGACTATGGGAACGCTATGTCCACATTTCTTTTGACGGTTAAAATGTTAAGATGTAGACGTTGTAGAAAGGTTTTCATTGTGATGAGCGTCCCTGAAAAGGATCGTCAAGACGTCTTGAAAGATCTACATCGGTATCTTCCGTCGATAGGTCAGAACGTCGAGAGGTCAAAACGCGTAGACTAATGATAACTACCTTTTTTTTTAGTACGAAGATCACGTTCAGAGACCACAGAGATATGAAGATAGGATCGTACTTGATTGGCTACCACTAAGGTACTCGCCCAAGTAGGGGTTTGTGGCTTAGTGGTAGCCAACCAAACCACAGTTTATCTTCATTTTCTACGGTACTACCACTTTGGGGATTTTTCAGAGTGGCACACTACCTATGTACTGAAACCCTATAAAATCGTGTGAGGCTTTAGTACATGTCCAGGTGCTATAACCGACCTACAGACTTTAAGGTTTACTTATGTGGAATCAAACTTTACCTTGGCTAGGTCTGCTTCAGCACTAATCTACAGAGTAGCCGATAATTTCGACTAAAGGTTGGCAGTTGATAATAGGGCCTTATATCGTATAAGCTTATAATCTCTACCAGAAAATGATATTGAACTTGAGATTGATTGGCTGCCACTAAGCCACACCCCCCTACTTGGGCGAGTGGGATCACTTTATTCTACTCGATCCAGACTGCTTCTAGCCTTCTAGGTCACCACAACTCTACCATATGCATTCTGAACACCCTTTGTGTTGCAAGTAGCGTTACTAGCCTTACAAGCGAGTAACTAACGAACCTGAAACCCACCTATCAAACTTCTCTCTCTGCGCTAAGAAAAGAACTAAAAGGGATTTTCGCAAGCATTACTTTTTCGGCTTAACCTTATCTTCCCCAGATTTCATTATTCTAAAGTGGAAGCATCAAATGGTTCGATTTCAGATTCACAACGTAATAGGTTAATCTTTCAAAGAAGGCCGAGCTACCTACTGCTTCGAACTTCGTGCTCAAATCAAACCTTACCCCATTATTATATTGAACGAAAACCTTAAAACATATACATAACGGTCTGTGCAATCAATCAATACTCCGTACGCGGTACATGAACATGTGGGAAACTGCCAAAGACTCGCCTTGACTTGATGCCACACGTTATACTTTCAGGGCCTTTTTACTACTACTTGTGAAGATTACATCCTTCGGAATTTACCCGCCCGATTTCCTAGGTCCCATCTAGAATGGAGTCTGTTCATACCTAACCACCCCACGGGATCTGCTTCAATTCTCTACATATGATTTCTTCTTCGAGGACCGCTTTCCCTTTCTGCCTTCACGAGTTTTCGTCTAATCAGGGATTATGATCCTCTTCACCCCCCTATTATATCAATAAAGGGGCCTCAAGTTCCCTCAACAATTCGTTTCTTTTTAACATTGAATATTAAAAATATAGTATTATAATTATAATATCGAGTTAATTAAGCTAACTTCAAATATCTTTTCAAATATCAAAAATTCAGTTATAATTAAAACTTACAAATTGTTAAACAAGATAACGAATTGCTAAGGCCTTTTTATCATAAATAAAAAGGTAAAAGAAGTGAACCCCCGATTACTTACTTTCTTCCTTTGCCGCCAAACTCACATACGTCATTAAATTTCTTCCGGCAACGTTTCGGGCTTTTGAAAACCTCCTTGAATAATCTTACATTTCTTTCTTCATGTCGAAGAAGCGCGTGTCGGCCCACCCCTCAAGTGATCCATCGGTCGGTAAATCATGAACCTCGACTCGAATCGCTAAGGTTGTTTTCTCCGAATCCAATTTGAGTTTCGGATATAATGCGTCGCCGTCCCCAAGTGGAATGCGCTCGAGCTCCTTGAGTATGAACACTGGATACCAATAGCCGAGCGAGTTTCTATATAATGCACCTCTTTCTTTATTTTCGACGATATGAAAGCTTGATGCACATTTCATTTGGGTATCCACGACATGCAGATGACGTACATATGTGGAAGAATGAGGATAATAAATTCCGGGGAACTTGAATAATGATAGTGGCATCGATGATAACTTCCTTATGGACACTCAACACCTCGAGGCTCGAATTCGAGTCATACATCCATACCTCAGTTCTCACTAATGTACCATGAAGAAATATGTAACAAATTAATACATCTACCATATTGATCGATAGTGCAGAGAAGTAATCGCCAAGCTATTCTCAGTATCTAAAATCCTAAACCCACATCGCGAGATTCCGCAATACATCTCGAAATCGCAGTTTGCTCATTCTCAAATCAACGTGCGCATCACTCAGAGCCTGCAGTAAAGCTAGACGGAATTCATGGGTAAAACTAAAGGAAAATCTTCTTATGGAGCAGATCTCCATGGCACGCAGTCTTTCGAGTCCGAATATTTATGCTCATCATGTTCCATATACGGCATCTCCAAAATCCCATCTTCATCCGTATAAGCATTCTTTTATTACCCATAATATCTTCACCATTACCCAAACCAGTAAATAACTACAATGCCATCACAAACTTGACGCACCAAATCCTCCACACATAAATAATGATCATAGACCTGCGTATTTCTACGGGGGAAAAAACAGTGCCGTCACTTCACGGCTTAAGTGGGTTCCAACCCCTTGAGCTCTGATCGTGCGTCGCATCATCATAGGTGTCCGTACCGCCAAAAGTACTGATATGTGGCCTTTCGGAGCCCATGAACTTTTCCCTCGATCTTCCAAATGTCAGAATATTTGGAGTGGAATTCGCAGCAGGCGTGATAGTCGACTCGTTTCTGAAGTAATGCTTGAAAAGTCGTGGGAGGCTTGAAAGGGAAGCAACGAGAATGCGGCATGTTATCTCGGCTTGACCAAAATTTATAGTTAGAGATTTCTTTTGAAATTAGAGACACGGAGGGAAAAGGCCAAGCGGCTTATCGTTGTAGAACTTATCACCAAAGACCAAGTGGTAGGAATATCCAAGTTTCATCGGTTGTTTGAGAAGCGTTATACTGTAGACCAAGCGCATGGCACTTAATACACACGCGCTACCATGTTGTCAGTTAATAACTTAATAAGTCTCAACGATTGAGTGAAGTGATATGCAGTCAGGCATGCTACTTATAAGATGCCTGAAGCAAAGATAGTGCCAAGCCCAAGCTTACGCTTCCACGACATTTTCACGCGCAGGAGAAAATTCAGGGGAGGAAAGAAGAGGATAAGGTCTGATATAAGATTCATCGAACTAGTGAAATTGAAAGTAGCATCAATATTGACATATTTCCCCTCAACCAGTGGATTCCACATCTTCTCTCTCGTTGTGCATTGGAAAATCTCCATCAACGCAATCGATCTATACAATGAAGACTTGAAGACGATTAGACCCCATAGGAAGTAGTAGGTAAAAGAGCGCTTCACCGAGAAGAGTAGTCGCAGTATCTGTAAAAGGATCGATACTTTGACGAGACATATCGCAGGACAATATATGAATTCGGCGAGATTGAGATGCTATATTGCAGGGATTTTAGGCCCATCGATTATGCGCATAGTTTAGAAATTTGGCGATACTTACATATAATAGATCAATAAGATCAGAGAGATGCATATCCCATTTATGAACCCCAGCAACCCCAGGAACTAAACCAACTGCAGAAAATGCTACATAAAGAGCCTGCAGTGTGATCGGTAATACCTCGGAACCGAGAGCCGTATCGTCAATATAATATCAGCTTTTCATCACAATTCCTAATATCTAGACGAGAGCCAGGGGCAATACATACAGTCTTCCCACCCAGTTTCCTTTATCATACAGAACTTAGCAAATACCTTCAAAAACACACCAATGGCGCTTATTGAGAGACGGGTGGAAGTAACGACCATTTCCAACCAATGTATGCTATAGGAGTGATTACAATTGGGAAACAATCCCTGGACGAGGAGATGCGGCGGCTGTGGTTTCCAAGAATGTATTATTTGAAGCCATGGAAACGAGGTTAGATTGAAGAGTCAGAATGATATGATTAGAGGAGATGGGGGATCTGATTCTATAGTGGCTTGTTCATTCTGCTTGCACAATGCACACCCTCAGAATGCTGTGCCACAAACATAGCAGGTTGGCGAGATGAGCTTGGATGTTTTGCAAGAGCGGGAGCTCCTACGCCTTACCTGAAGCGCGCCCGACAGTATGCAGTGTGGTACGTGCGAAAGGAAACTCAACGATATCTGAGAAGATAGTGGTGGCGATCAACAGTACCCGTCGTTTCTGTAATGCAGACCCCGGAATTTGTTCGGCTAAAGTATTACGATCCTTTTACTCAAGTAGGGTTTATCCTCCCATGTAGTTGGACCCAGATGACTACTCATGAAAGTTCAAAAAGTGCTAGTTACTATTTATAGGTCGTATGAATAAGGTACGAGATTTAGAGTAACAACAAGAAATATGACTCAGCCGAAAGAAAAGTAAAAGATTACCCGCCAAGAAACAACCCCTCCGCATTCTTATACGTTTAAGATATCTCCAGCCATGGCTCCTTCATCACTTCCCTATTGTGTAAGTTAACGAGTGGAATAACAATAAACGACAATATCCAAAAGGGCCATAATCTCCAAGACAATTTATCTCCTCGAATGCCCCTATTCAACAACAGGTTACATATGATCAAACAACCCATGCCGTGTGTCAAGACATAACCCAATGGGGATGAATTCCAGAATGCTGGCCCAATGAAAGAGCAGCTCAAAACGATACCCGCCGTAAGAAATCTTGCAAACCCATCACCCAAAACGAGAGGGACGGTTGCACGTCCAAGTTCCTGGTCGCCATCTTGGTCCCGAAAGTCCGTTATGTGCACTGTTGCGAAGATAATGACGCAAAGAAGTGCGATCCAAAGAAGGACTTTTTGGTAATAAATAAGGCTGATACCTGGACCAAGCCCAACTTCCAGAGGCCCGGCTAAGAAGCAGGCAAAGCCCACAGCGTTCAACATTCCTCTCGAAAATGCAGTTCGATCACCGCCCCATTCATTGTACCATAATGCAGCAAATGTCTCCACAAGGAATGGACCTGTGCCACCAACAGTTATACAACATTGCAAAGTTATTGGATACAACCCCATTAGAAGTTGGCCACATTGTTTAGTTGTTATTCGCCCTGAAGGAAGCGGTCGCCAAGGCTTGTTCATTTGATCCTCCTTTATCGAGCTTGGATATCGTTGATTGTGTATAGTGAAGATTAGGAGGTTGAGCCATGACCAGAGTATCATCAACGGCGCCCTTTGCACAGCTTTGGCAACATTCGCAGACTTTCCGAAGCCAAAAAGAGGGGAAGCGGTAATGCAAGACATGGCAAAGATGAAGCACATGAAGACAATTTCGATGAGGTTGTCACATGTGAAGAGGTAGAGCGTATACAGATGATAACGCAGAAATTTTCCGTATCGGACGAATTTCAAAGGCTGTAATTTTGTAAGCATACGTAGGTGTTCTTGGGAATAGACTGACTGTACCTTAGAGCTTCCTGTTGCCAACATGTTTCAAGCTTGAAGAAGATAATATTGGCAGGTTGCATAAAAAGCTGATGTGATATATCTGTGACCACAAAGCCAGCTCAGTCACTTTTTATAGAGGATTCTTCAACTATGATAATTCTTCCACTCTGAGGATTTTTCAACTCTGAGGATTGTCCAACTCTAATCAGATTTATAGTAGGGCTGTATAGTAATAACCTACCACACCGCTTTGCGGTATATCCATGATACAAAATCCCACATCATCATGCAGCAATCTAGCAGATGTAGCCGTCATTCGGACCCATTCCCAGTTCCAGCCGCACTATCATGTACACAGCCTTGATGATCCACACCACCACTTTATTTCCATGCTAGACTACGCAAAAAAAAAACTCTGCAATCTGTGGGTCTTTGCGGGGGATCTACATTGCAAGAGATCTCCAGGGCTGTTGGAAGTGCAATCTGATTTGCAGATTGTTCATCGAGATTCAAGATAATTTGCATGTGTATAAGTTGGGTTTAAACAATCTGCAAGCAATCTGTAATTTGTACAGATATAGATTACCAATGTATTTGTAGATAATCTGCTAACCGATAGAGAATATTTAAACTTGCAAAAGAATTATAGATTATTTGTATTCGATTTGTAAGTTACTCATTGAGATTTCGAAGGACTTGTTTCGCATACAGGTAATTTGCAGATAATTTGTTAGGGCAAAAACCCGGCCTGGGGGGACCTGTTGCGCAGTTTATTCCATGCTCCGCCCTCAAGCTCTGAACATCCCCTTTCCAATCGAGAGTGTGAGAATGAACGAGTGATCGGAAAGGCAAATAACGACAGAGGTATAGGTGCTAGATGAGGGGGAACAGGCTATGCGTGAAGACTCTTGACGAGAGACCATTGTTTCTTTTTCCGTGATGCATTTCTTTTACCCCTTTTTTTTACTCAGTGCTGGGAACAGGCGGATCCTGCACTCTTTTTCGATTTCCGCCCCGACATTGCTATTAGCAAGTTAAGGCATTGCATTCCTAAAGCCCACTCACAATTAATTAGAATTGTAACATTTAATAAGAACCGCAGCAGCAGACCCATGATTGACCATGAGCACCCGTCTCGCCCACTCTGTCTCGCCCGTTACCAGCACTGTCTTCACTTCCCATGCCATGTTCCAAACTCATTTGAAATTTCATATACATATACTTCATGTATTGGCGCGGAGATCAGCGTGAAGATTGCACGCTAAATTAATTTTGGGAGTAGAACTTGATTCCAATCCTGTGATTGGTTCCTGATTGAGCTGAAGATACGGAAAAGTGGCCCCCATGCAATATATGTTGTCTTCGCAAAGCAACTCAGTATACCCATATTGACAAGAAAGTGACACTTGCAGCATGACTAACAACATACGGTGTAAGAGGGAAGTAGTGACGTGAAGGTAGCTTACAACGATATACGAGTAGATATTTATTGTAACAGTAGTGGTACGAAAATTGAAAAAATGGGGCCGAACATGATTTCTTTTATATCAACCTTGCATGCGTGAGCCAAGTTACCGGGACTTTTTTCTTCAACCAAGAGTTGGCCTCCTTGGGACAAAATTGCGCAATTTTGAACTTGGTGAAAGGATTATCGGAGCTCGACATACTGCAGAATGCAGATATTATCCACTAAGCCAAATCTATACATCCATATCAAGTATGGAGCTGAAGAAGAAACGACATAGTGCTGGGAAGCAACGTATATTGGTTTGCAATGTTATTCAATGGTTGGCTAGAGTAATGCAGAGAAAGAGTGCAGATCAGGAATGTAGTGAAGTGCAGAAGCGCCGCAGTACCAACCATAAAACAAGCAAAAGGCAAGTGAAAAGCAAATGAATAGCAAATGAATAGCAAATGAGATGTAAGTCAGAGAGGTAAGTGAGACTGTGAGAGGCAAGTGAAAGATACCAAAACATTTTTTGTTGTTCCTTCTAGATGTTTGTGCGCTGCTCCACCTACATGTGATTGCAGAATAGGGTAATTTGCCACGTGTGTGCATATAAAATCTCAAACTATAACCTTACTACGAGTTATAGTCTATTTTACTTCCGCAATAATGCAAAGGGCATAACGAAAGGCATTGTAAAAGGCTTAGCAAGAGGTACAGTAAGTAACATAGTAAGAGATAGAGTAAGAAGCATAGTGAGAAGCATAGTGAAAAGCATAGTGAAAAGCATAGTGAAAAGCATAGTGTAGAACAGAAGGGTAGAATTGTTTGTCGATGGCAGGTGTGAGTATAAAGTAAAAGAGCGGATATTTTCCTGTATAAACCTTAGAACCTCATAGTAAATACCTCAAATAGTATATTTTTAAGTTTCGGTACACCGAATAGCATATAACATTACCAAAAAAGACTTGACTAGTATATAAAATATTGATATTTATACACAACTTATAACAAATTAGATATTATTATCAATTAGACTTTTTTAATTTAAAAATATAAAATTTATTATTTTATTGTAAGCACTTGATGTGAATGGTTGTAAAATCTGTTGATTGTGATCTACGCTAGAAGCTACTTAAAAGGGCCTTAGCGCCCGCTGACGTCATCTGACGCTTGGTAGCGCCTAACAGCGCTTACATTTATAATATATAATATATATTTGATTTATAATTTAATTTATTAATCTTTAAAGTTTAAAAGGTTTAATATTAGGTTTGAAGGGTTTAATACTATACTAACACTATAACAATTAAATTTTAAAATTTTTCATAGCGTTACAAAATGCTAGTTGAGGTTATTTGGTGTATTGAAACTTAAAAATGTGCTATTCGAGGTATTTACCGTAAACCTTACCTCTCGCCGCGCTCACCGCCTATGTTCTGCCATCACTAATAGAGTAATGAACAAGCATCACGCTTCTTATCTTCCCATCTCCCCCTCGATACCTCCCAGGACATGTGCCCATCCCCCCCAAAAAGTCATTCGATCCTCTATAACTTAATCTGAGAAACGTTATGCAGGAGCTGTTGTTGTTGTTGTTGTTGTTGTTAGACATGTACTCCGTACGGGATCGTCGATTTGTTACCAACCGGCGTCGGACCCTTCTCCTCAACCAGAACCCGCCCTCTAGTTTCGTTCCATGAAATCCCTCTCTAGTACCTCTCCCCTTCATTTTGATACCTAGAAACTCCCTCCTCCGTTACTCGTTCTGAAAACTTCTCTATATCATGACGAGTAACAAAATCACCAGGGCCTTTATAGGCTTACCCCTTCTCGCATTTTCAATCGGGTGCTTTACATGTATGGGCCGAGAAGATGCCATACTCCTCGGAGAACAGATTCTTCCCACCGGAAGGATATCATGGGATTTTGTTGATATTCCCATCGTGAAAACCTTTTACGGTGTTGGCTTCGTCGATGAGACTTTTTGGGGTATCTGTATTGCATTTGGACCCTCGGCATTTGGTGTTGACCCGGTTGCCTGGTATCAAATGTTTAGCTTTCTCCTGGATGTCAGCCTTTTGTACATCATCTGGATGATCGAATCTTACAAACCTGTCAATCTTAGGACCCCGTCCTACCTGTGAGTACCACTGCGCTCCATGAAACTATTGATTTTAATCAACATGCAGTCCTGTACTGTTCGGTTTTTCAATGCAATTGTTCACTGCCGGCGTCGTCGCCCCAGTCTACTTTTACCTCCACTATGTTACATCTACACCCGACACATTGAGACGCCCCCAACTCCATGAGTTGGATGCCCCGTCCAATCGATTTCTCATTCTCACCATATCGATCTTCTCCTACATTCCCATAATCATGATGTATTGGGGAAGCACGATCTCCATACGGTATTGGTGGATATGGTTCTGGCAATTGTTTCCCATCTGGTTCGGTCTCAGTCAGATCATCCTTTCATACATCAACATCGGCACGACCAACCATGTAAAAAACTCTCAAGCAGCACAATTCGCCATCAAGATCTTCGCTGTCATATCTGGTATTGCCTGGCTCTACGTCAATTTAACATCGCCTTATTCACCCATGACTCTATATTATCCCAAAGCTATCGAGCAAGCCACTTTCCCTCAAGCCATGAGAAGGTTACTTCAAGCCGATCAAGTCTTTTCATTTGGAGCTGGCTTTGTCTGGTTACTATATTTGATCGGCGATATGAAGAATGCAGGTCTCGTGGACAGAGGTTGGTCATCAATTCTTGCACGCGGCGCGGCGATTTTTGTTCTCTCGGGCCCCGGTACATTAGTTGCTGTTGCGTGGTTATGGCGCAATGGAATCTTGACAAGACAGAAGAGCTCAACATCATGAACTAGGTTTCGGACGCGCCACTGTTGACATTTGCATCTGGAGCTGAATTCTTGTGGCTACTATGTTTGATTCGCAATATGACGGATGGAAGACTGGTTGAGAGAAGTTGGGCATCGCTTTTTCCACGCAGCGCTAATTCTTTTTCTTCTTTGCCAGCATATTAGGTGATGTTGGGGGACTGCGAAGAAATGGCATTTTGACAAGACAGAAGAGCTTATCATCTTGAGCTAAGAGGGTGGTGAATTGACCGTCGATTTATTTTATACTGTCAATTCATGATTATCAAATCAACCTCCTATTCATGATTATTAAATCAATCTCCCATATCAATAGGTCGATTGAAATTTACAATTCCATCCGAATTCCATTCAAATGACTTGTCTTAGTAACTCGTTGCTTTGAAAGGATACTGCATCGCTTACCATAACAGTAGGTACCTATATACATACCTACTCAAACCACGCCCACATACACCACCCACATCAATCAAGGAAAAGAAGATACCACCTAGGTAACAATCACATACAAACAACCCACTCCCAATTTCCAATCCTACATACAAGCCAGGCCACTGAAAGCCAGTAGTGTATCCAACATTCCAAACTGCAGTCCGATATAAGCGGTTTACAATATCAAACCCCTTTTTTGAAATATTGATATCATTTCAACACCCCCCCTCCCCGCGCCGTCGAACCCAACACATCCCCAATTCCCCAAATCCCCAAATCTCCAAATCCCCAAATCTCCAAATCTCCAAATCCCCAATTCCCCAATTCCCCAACTCCACAACTCCACAACTCTACAATAAAGCTCAAAGCTCAAAGCTCAAAACTCAAAACTCAAAACTTAACCCCCCATACTACATAGGTACTCAAAAGCCTCAAAAGCCTCAAAAGCCTCAATCAAGACCCCACTTTCAAGTCTACCTACCTACCTACCTACCTACCCATCTACCTAGTACATCAAACAATCCCCCTTCCGCGAATTCTACCCCGGGCTCCTGGACTTCTGGGCATCTGGGCATCTGGGCTTCTAATAACACAATCCTATCCGCTCATACCATCCTTGTAGTCTTACCATGCATATAATAGACTGAACTGGACAACTTACGGGATAGGGAGATGTATGTATGTCACAGTATGTACTCTTGATTCTTCGAATTGGATGGGGTGAGGGGGAAAATGCAGAAAATAAAAAATAACCACACAAGGAAACAAAGTACAAAAAAGCAAACACAAATAGGAAAGGGTTTGGATGTATGTACCAACCATTCATTCATTGGTGACACTCTGACACTAACCACTAACTACACTATTCCACCCCCTCCCTCTCTACATCTAAAAACCACCCTCCATCCAAATCAAATCAAAATAAGTAGAATGGAACCCAGTCATAAATCATAACCCATCTCCCAAAAGACATCCAACTGACCAACCACCCACCCAATTCCAGCCAGCTTATCCCGTGCCCTTGTGCAAGCTTTCTTTCCAAAGAACTCCGGTGCTAAATGGACGGATGAATATACAACTTTAAAAACCCCCAACTCCCAGCTCCAATTTACTATCCTCCCATTCATTGCCCAATTATTACAAGAATTTAATTCCCCTCCCTAGCTTATCCACCAGAAACCAAAGATTATGCTTCAAATCCCAACTTGTCAAGATCTAACCTGACTTCGTCCCCTCCCAGGCGTAGCACCACCAGCTGGCGCACTAATATCCCTTCGATTTCCACCTTCCACCATTTGCTTTCTAGGTGTCATTGTACCATTTGCTATACTTCTTGCTCTCCCTCTCCTTTCTCGGATCATTGCTAGAGCTTCTTCTCTTGACATGGTTGACTCCAGCGCTGGATTATTGGTATTGTTTGGAAGGGTAAGGGAAGTTGGAGTTTTTGGCGTTGTGGGATATGCTTGATTTTGATCTTCAGAAGGGTCGGCGAGTGGAATGCGGGTTGTAGTGGATACTGTATGGAAGGTTGGTTCATGGTGGTGGTGATGGTGGTGGTGATGGGCGTGGGCGTGGTGAATAGTGGTTGAGGTAGAGCCGTTTAGATTTTCGGACTTAGTCTCATCTTCTACTGCATCGGGTAGATTGATAGGACTTTGAAGGGATCTATTGGTTTTTGGGCTAGCGACTTTATCGAAGATTGAGAGAAGGAAGGTATTGGTGTCAGAAATCAAAGCGGCTGCGGGTGGATCATGAGACGGTGTTGCTTCTCTCTGTGGCTGGGTAGAATGTTCCGATGGTTGTTCGATATGATTCTTGGTTTTCGATGATGTGTCTTCCATGGAATCTGACAAAGACCCTTCAGGTACTGACTTGAAGATGCCTTCCGATGGTATAAAAACAGTGCTTGTTCTTGGAGCCTTGGCTTGTCTTGTTGAGTCATCATGAAGTTCCTGTGCGTCGGTAGACTTTCTTTTGTTGGACTTTGGTTCGCACACATGTAGGCTAGATTCTATCTCCAAGAAATCAACTTGATCAAGGGCTCGGTTTGCTCTTTGAATCTCCCATTCCAACCTTAGTCTAAGATCATCGAGTTCTTCCTGACCAACCCCAGATACCATAAATGTAGGAGGATCTATTGACTTTCTAGCCTTTTTTGGTGGTGATAATTCGTCCTTGGTGGCTTGTGGTAATGGTATATGTCCTTCTGCAGCAATCCTGGCGATTTCTTCATTCTTGGCAATTGTCTTGAATGCATCTCTTTCCTGTTCGACCAACTTGATCCGTTCTCGTAGTCGTGTCAGTTCTTCCTGTGCTCCGGCAAGTTGATGTTTTGCTGCAAATGCTTCTTGTTCTCTCTTGACACTGCGACTCTTCTCCTGCTCCAAGCCACCTTGAACCATTCTTAATGTATCTCGTGAAGCTTTTAATTCTTCTTGAATTTTGACCACGACGGATTGTGATTTAAATCCTTCTTTTCGAGCTCTTCGAATTTCTTTCTCCCATAAAGCTTGTGTATGTGAATGCGTTTCCTTGGCTCGACCGTAATTCTCCTGTGAGATGAGGGGTTAGCGGAGATTCATATAAAATGCGCAGATTCAAGACTTACCATGACACTTTCAAGTCTCTCTCCCACCTTTCTCTCTCGTTCCTTTCCCTCCTCAACCTGCCTTCTTAATATTCTAGCTTCATCTCTGTACCGGCGCATTTCACTCTCCGCCTCCTCTCTTCCAACCATTGCGCGCTTCAAAGCAGCATCATTTGTTTTTCTTTCCAATTGCTTTCCTTGATGAGCCAATGAGTTGAATTGTGCAATCTTATCATTGACTGAACTATCTCTCGAGTGTTTACTTTTCGAACCCTTTTCGGTAGGAGATTGTGGTAAATCCCATTGTCTTTGTTGATTAGCACGTTCAGGGGAAACTTGATACAATGGTGTACCAGGAGGGCAATTCTCCGTAAGTCTCTTTGGTGAATCCATTTGGAGTATAGTTGTAACCAGAAAGTTATTATTATGATTATGATGATTTCGTTATACCGGGTAGTTGTCAGAAAGATTTAATAAGGTTCGGGGTCATGGAGAAATTATTGTTGTAAAGATGGTCCAAGTTTTTGGTTTTGTTTACTTCACTAGTGCTTACTTTGGGTTAGTGTGGTTTCCAGGAGAACGGGCATGGTTGATAATACAGCCGCCAGAGAATAAAGATGGGATGAGTGTGAACATGAACATGAATAAGAATATGAACATTTAATGGGATTTATAGATATTATTTTGATACTTGTTTGAAGGGAAGGGAAGGGAAATTGAGTTATTGTATCCCTTCATTATATACTCTAAGGTCTTTTGTCCAGGTGAGTCTTGATCTTTCTTAAATCTGAATCTATCTGTCTATGGACCATCATCACCACATGTTCGATGACATTTAGAAGTCATCCTGAGAGTCTTTTCTAACAGTGAATGATATAGGTGATGACATTCGGGTCATCTATGAATGGCTTTAGAGAATACAAATGTCCAAATGTTCAAATGTCCAAATGTCCAAATATCTATATGTCTATATATACCTCATACTCTATGTCACCCGTGTCATATGGTCGTGTGCCAGAGATACAGAGACATGCATTTCTTTCTAATATACTTGGTACTCTGAACTCTTTCCCATAACGTGACCATCGATTCCAAGAGTATCACCACAGTCAGCTCATATACTTATTAACCTACCTACCCTCATCATATTGTGAACATCCTGTTCTTGTTCATCCATGCTGTTACAATTTCTCTCCATCAATTGCAAAGTACTTCCAACTCACTCCTCCCAGCAACATAACCCTGTGATTGATTTCTCCTTCCTTCTCCTTCTCACTGCAATCGTCGAAACATTCTTCCATCAATCCTATTCACACCATCGAGTCCCAAGAAGCCTCATATTGAAATCAATAACGCTCCTCGTCCTCGTCGAGTAGCACATCCACCTCCATAATCTGCCTAAACCGCCAAGCCATCACGTGCAACCCCATCTCAACAAGATCTCCTTCACGTGCTCCTTTCTGCCTGCAAAAGCGGAGCTGAAGCCTATCAATGATCCCGCTCATGCTCCTTGCTAACCATCCCCCAAGCGAGATAAAGTCATTGAAATGAGGTAGATTCATGGATATTGACGTAAATCTTCCACCCGACAGCATGGAAATAGATGCGAAGATGTAAAGATATAAATATCATGATTGTTGCTCGGATTTGAATTTTGAATTGTTGATTTAAAGTTGCGTTTGATTTGATTTGTCTTAACGGATTTTAATGGCTTGAAGAACATACTCGTATATACACAAGTTTGATACCCAAGCTTATTACGAGAATACATAACCTATTATCAAACCTGCAACGGTTGATATCCAAAACACCCTTCGTTGTAAGAATCAACATCAACATCAACAACACCAACTCGCCCATCCACCATGTTCACCTACCCCCTCTTCAACTCCTTCCCCACCGACATCCACACCCTCATCCTCCAAC
>NGKI01000001.1:1242316-1270526 GCA_002162615.1 Myriosclerotinia duriaeana
CCCCCATCAATCCCCCATAGATTCTTCACCCAAAAAACAATCTCACAAATCAAATCCTTCAACGTTACAAGTGTAGTAATAAGATACCATCAATAACCCATTATCCATTCCACTCCTCCCACAAAAAAACCAAGAAAAAAAATAAAATCCCAAAACAGAAAAACTAGCGAGATTCCATTTTCCACCACTCCTTCCGTCCCGTGCAATCCACTTACCCAAAAATATGGGTCACCTCGATACCCACATGCCGGATATCCATTTCCGGACTATCCGATGATATGATACGATACGATACGATTCGATTGCAATTGCTTCCAGTGTATGTATGATACAGAGCCTCATTTTGATTCCTCAAGCCTCACTCTCGCCTCACTTGTTCGAAAGATTCAAAGGGTGAATGAATGAATGAATGCCTTTCCCTTTCCCTTTCCGTTCCCTTTCCCTTGGCACTCACCGATATGCAGGAAAGACTCCGTAACAAATACTGTAACGATAGACTTCAATCGGGTTACTTGTTCGACGGGAGCGATGAGCGCGGACCACTGGATGATATACCGGTACCTATATTCCCAAACCAGCCAGCCAGCCACCTTACAAACCCTACAGGGCTTAAACACCCCCAAAGAACCCTTCAAAATGCCCGCTACAGCGCCACCAGTAGTAGACCGACATTCCAACTGTACTTCAATAGAATCTAGTCCATACAAAAATTAAGATAAGGATCTATATCCGATATAGCCGCGGTATCATAGTACCTACTTACAACTAAAAGCTCAATTTCTTAGCATTATGCATAAAACATCCGATCCGATCACATCGACAAATAAAGTAAATAATGATGAATAATAATTGGACTGCAGAATCCATATGTAAGCAAGCCAATATGCCAAAATTTGCACCTTGGCACTCAGCAGGTTCAGCAACTCAAAGCGCGGACACCGCTCCAGATGTTCGCTTACCGGAAACCCCTAGACATCAGATCCTTCTAGTGATGTTCTAGCGAGCTTCTAGCGGAGCTGTGTCGATCCACTCCCGTAGACCAAGCTGCAAGTCTTGCAGATTTTTTTTACAACGGGCCCCGTTGCGAACAGTGGGTGTGGCGGATCTGCGCAGTGATAGTGTATGAAAAATGTTGAACAGTTGGTACTGATGATGATTCTACAAATGAAGAGTATGTATCAAATTATCTAGAGTATTTAAAATCTGTGATAATATTATCACAAAGTATTTCGTCTTTCAACGATTGAACATGTTTTGCATCGACGTTAGGGAGTCGAGTCGGAAGTTCTGACTTGGCAGGATTTCAGGATCCCAAAGTTAATCTAGTGCCGGCTTCTTTGTGGGTCAAAATCGTGAAGTTAAAACTCGATATCAACAACGAATGAATCAGTCAGTCCACCAAAATATGGAACTCTGACACCAAGTATCGCCGAGGACTTTTCAACCGTCCTCAATACGGTTTTTTTCTCGGTCTATGACGACATAGAACAATGGCAACACATACCAGTACACCGGTTCCCTACTGCCAGATGTGGTGCCCCAACAAATGGAGAGCATATTAACGTGCTTCCACTCCGGAGACTCCTGATTTGAACTGATTTGAAAAATTGGATAAATTTCTCCAGCTCTCCCCTCATTTTGCAACATGTCATCTTCTCAAAATCCTCACAGCGAACCTCAAGCATACGATATGACAGACCTTCCAAAGCATGATGGGCTTCGTCCTCCGGTTGATGCCAAAGACAGTTCGAACTCTGAGTTACCGGACTTGACTCACAAGGAGGATCAGACACCATCCAAAGGACGAGTAGTGGGAGGATCCTTCTTGGAAAGAATGCGTGGCAGCGACTCCGACAATAGTGAAGATGGACCGCTCAAAGAGGTCGACATCGATATGCCAGAAACTAAAACGGAACTCATAACAAAAGATGGCGAGGAATATATCCTCCTTCATTTCACCAACGGAGATCCTGAAAATCCATTCAATTGGCCTGCAGGAAAGAAAGTTTTCATCACTCTGTTACTCTGTATGATGACACTTTTCATCGGGTTGGCAACAACAGCATATAGTAGTGGAATCACAAACATGTGCCACGATCTCGGTGTCTCAATAGAATTGGGACAATTGGGACTCTTCTGTTTCAATATGGCTTGTGCACTGGCACCATTGTTCCTGGCACCTTTCTGCGAGTTGGTTGGCAGAAAGATTATTTATATTGGAGCTTATGCCGGATTCATCATCGTCTTCATCGGACTAGCTCTCGGCAAGAACATCGCAACCATCCTCGTTATGAGAACATTGAGTACTACTCCCCAAATTTAAACTCGTACTAGGCAATTACTAACTGCTCATAGGTGGATTATTTGGTTGCGTCGGCACCATCCTCGTGGGTGGAACCTTCAGTGATATGTATACACCTGATTCGAGAGCTGTTCCAATGGCATGCTTTGCCTATGTAGCAATCTTGGGAACGGTCGGTGCGCCAATTTATGCTGGATTTATTGACGAAACAATTGGCTGGAGATGGATTGAAGGAATTCAAGGGCTGGCCAACTTACCTCTTCTCGCCGCCATCCTTTTCTTCTTTCGGGAAACCAGAGGTGGTGTGACATTGCACAAACGTGCCAAGCGTCTTCGAGCTGCCACAGGCGATCAGCGATACAAAGCTGAAATGGATCTGGAGGCAAAGGATTTGAAGGAAATGCTTCACAATTCTTCTGTCAAGGCTGTCAAAATGCTTGCCACAGAGCCTGTCGTGTTTGCATTTGGATTATGGATCGCTTTCGCTTGGTTCGTGACCTTCTTGTTTTTGTCGGTCATCCCAATTACCTTCCAGGAACATCATGGCTGGAGTGAAGGTGTAGGTGGTCTGCCATATATTTCCTTGTGTATTGGTGTGACTATTGCCTTCGGCTTGAACTTCTTCCAAATCAAGAAATACAAGTCCATCATGGCCGACCACAACAACCACATTGTTCCGGAATCCCGCCTCTACGGTGCCATGTGTGGTGCTTGTTTCCTTCCCATCGGATTGTTCATCTACAGCTTTACCCAGTATGGCTTCATTACATGGGTTGCGCCCGCCATTGCCCTTGCACCAATCGCCATGGGTATTTTCTTCATTTTCGAATCCACATACAGTTATACCTCGGATTGTTATGGAGAAAATAGTTCCTCTGCCATCGCTGGACAAGGTTTGATGCGTAATACCTTAGGTGCCGTTGCACCATTGTTTGCAAGCCAATTCTTCCACAACGTCGGTAGTCAATATGCTGGTCTCATTCTCGCAATCGCTGCTACCGCCTTGACCTTTATCCCATTCATCATGTTCAAGTACGGACATCTTCTGAGGGCTCGATCCAAGCTTGCCAGTACTCAGAAAGGCGATCAAACTCAAAAAGACAAGACAGGTCTTTACCCAGCTCCTTTCGTATGAGGAGATGTATGAGGGCGGAGTCGACTTCAAGGGATTAATTGAGCTCCGTTTGGCATGACTGGCTCTCGGCATTTTCCATTGGAATATTTCTGTCAAGACTGGAGCCTTCTTGAATATACTGATTTCCGAACCGTTCCCAGAACTTGTCGACAATTTTTCGCAGCGGGTCGCTTCGCGGTTTTATTATTATTTAGTGTGGTATGGCATTGCGGGATATTGGTGTCAATGATGGGAAGATTTGCGAGCGCATCTGTGAGGAATGTCTAAATATTGAAAATATGGATGAGTCGGCGTTTGTAATTTTGGGATATAAGTGGGAACAAAAACTGTACGATACCAATGGAATTGAAGAAACCGAATAATTTATATATTTCCCACCTGCGTCTCAATGATCAGTCGCTCCCAATTTTCTTGCTCGACTCTGTTATTTCATGGAACCAAATGTAGGGCAGCAAGGAACTTAGATGTGATGTCTTCTTGTCTAGTACTATTCCTCTGGTACTTTTTGGACTCAACGGCTTTCACTTCCATCGCAATGATCCGAAACTGTTGTAGATGTTCGTGTGCTACAGTCGTGTGAAATGTCCAGAATTCATTCCCAAGTCGTGGCAACATTGATAAGGTTGAATCAGTATTGTATTGTATTATTGTATTGGAATTGTAGCCCGAAGCGTAGAAAATATACTTATTATAACCTTGGAAGATACCACTTTGTATCGAGTTGTGGGGGATGACATGTGGGGTACGGGGTAAAAAGATTTGGAGAAAACATTTTCCATGGTAAACAAAAACGAGTGGAAGCTGGTGAGACTTTGGACTTTGTATTCCTGTATTCCTGTACACCTGCATTCTTTATTACTATCCATTCGGGAGTTTCTGTTTTCGACAGCACCCGACTCTTCTGGATTTGGTAAATGTAGGCAGGGGTTGATTCATAGAGATGACGAGTCTCTCCATTAATTACTCCAGGACTCAGGTAAGATAGGATTTGGAGAAAGGTTCTCAAGAATCTCAACTAACTTCTCCCGAGGTCATCCTCAACATGACAACAAATAGGTGGAAGACAGTGATACTTTATACGAGTATTCCTACTGTTACATAGGGGGCGGAAATGCCAAGTACTTCCAAGGTTTGTAGTAAATTTACATCCCATAATACTCCGCACAATATCCTTGGGAATGGGGATGGGGAATCGTCTCAAAAAGGTAATCCCCGCCATGTGTGGATTCATTTATTGGTAAAAGCTTTGCCGGCGATGGGATGTTCAAGAATTTCTCGTATTTGCTGTGGATCAATACGTCGAAATACTTGTGAAATATTATTTCGTGGCCGTTGGTCGAAAGAAGTCTTTCATCGCGGGTAGTTGCACCCGTGGACCTTCGTGATTGAGTTTATCGAAACATTTGATCATCTCGAGATGATATATAATGTCCCTCGTCATTTTCATCTGGAAAGTATCGTATCATCCGATAGATCATTGATCTCGTATGGGGTGCGACAGAGTGCGACACAGTCAAACAGCTAGTGACTTTGGAATTTTCAGACAACATCGCTATCGCCAGATGTGGGTTCCATGATAAGAAGCTTCATCGGTGACAGATGAATGCTTTCCATTGAGTTTGTTTTCAAAGTCTGTCGAGATATACTTTCAATTCATTTCGATTTCTTTGTTTGGACATTATCTTGAGTTTCGATAATGTGCTCAAGCAGCTCAAATGTCAAATAAACTCGACGATAAGTTTGTACTTCCCAATACCTCCCTACCAGGTAGTATTCATGAAAAGTTACCAACTTCGATCGGCGATCACAGGTTGTGGGCGCCATTGCCTCAATACGCGTTTTGTGCTTCATGGCTGAGAGCATCCCACAACCAATTTGGTGAGGAATCTATCAGTTTTGATTTGATTGACCGTGGAAGTAAAAGATATTTTACATGGAAAAATCTCAATGGCAGTCAAAAACGTCAAAGTCTAGTAAGTCGTGCCTTCCATTTTTAAAAATATTGAAGTCCACCAAGGTGCACAGCAACGTCATCCAAACAGCTCTGCTTGTTATTTCTATTACCATTGAAATTTCTTTTGAAGAGCCTTCTTCTTCTATCTCTCAATTATTTCCCAATTCTCTCGTTCTACTAGATTAGATAACGTCTAGAAATTATCAACTGTCACTATTTCCCATTGATCCCAACGGCAATTCGATCAAAATGGATGAACTAAACACTAGCCAAGGTACTTCATTCTCTGATGAGATAAATGGCAAACAAAAACCTCAATTTTGTTTGAGATGGGAGCGATATTCATACGCACCGCAGCGTCCACGGGGCCCTTCAATAATCTTGATAGACGACGAGAATGCTCGTAATTGGTCTCCTATCGCCAAATATACTATCTCAATTGCAATCTTGTACACAGCTTTCGTGGCGTAAGTTCAAGTTCCCACAGTTCACATATGCACACGTGCTTATCATATGACAGAACGTTTGGAAACTCTACCTACACTGGAGGTATGCCTGGAGTTATGGCATCTTTCGGGACATCCAAAACGCTGGCCACGGTTCCAATATCTTGCTACTCTGCAGGCCTTGGTGTTGGTGCATTGTTCTCAACAGCATTCTCTGAAGTCTTCGGCAGGAGAATCGTATACAGAGTCACTGCACCTTTGGCATTGATCTTCACACTCCTGGGAGGCTGCGCTACAAACTTTGCTACCGTTGCCATTGCCCGAGCACTCGCTGGTCTATTTGCATCTCCTTGTCTGACAGTGGGTGGAGGTATCATAAGTGATGTATGGAACATCAGTCTCGAAAAAACCGGAACCACTTTCGCTGCCTTGTTCGTATTGTTTGTCGTCGCTGGTACCCGTAAGCAATGCGTTGTTTAATCTCACCACTCCTGGATCTCAAAAACCTGCATCATATTTCATCTTCAATATCCTCTCAATTCCTCAGATAATTTTTGTTTCTCAACTTCCCCCTCAAAACTTTTCAAGAACCAAGCACTGACTTTTCGATGTGGCAGAGACTGGACCTATGGCCAGTTCAGCCATAATAACACACCATTCATGGCGGTGGGAATTCTGGGTTTCAGCTATCCTTTTCGGAGGCTCTATCGTCATCGCGTATCTACTCCCTGAAACATACCAACCGCAAATATTGCGACGGCGAGCGGAAGCAAAGATGGGCCTAGTCACCACCAGAGCGACACTTACTAGACTTGTTCTTACTTCTCTAGGACGACCTTTACATATGCTTCTAGTTGAGCCCACTGTATTACCTACTGGTGTGGTTATGGCAATAACACAATCTGTGGTCTTTTCATACTTCGTATCATATGCTGCCTTATTTCAGAAAATCTACCACCACTCAGCATACGAAGTTGGAATGTCATTTTGCCCTTTGATAATTGGCAGTATATCTGCAATTCTCACAATTGCCATTTTTGATCGAGTATTTTATCGGAAACCACGGAACGAAGCGATTAGAACAGGGACGAAGGTGGCACCAGAAAAGCGTTTATATCCAGCTATGCTAGGATCCATCACACTTCCAGTTTCTCTGTTTTGGTAAGGATAACTTACCATGCAATGCACCATTCTAAGCTGCTGACAGAATCCCAAGGCTCGCATGGACAGGTCGCGCAGATATCCCCTCCATTGTTCCTATCCTATCTGGAGGACTATTTGGTTTCTCATTTGTCCTAACAATGGTACGTTACCCAGTTTAGTCTACAAACAAGGGGCCACAAGCTGACCGGATCTCCCTTAGCTATGCCTTCCAGTATATCATAGTGACTTCTATACTGCTCATTATAGCGCATCTATGTTGGCTGCATTAACATTCATGCGTTTCTTCGTCTCGGCTTCTTTCCCTATCTTCACACCAACAATTCTCGACAAACTCGGCTTCACATGGGCAACATCAATGTTAGGCTTCATAACTGTATCCTTGATACCAATACCTTGGATCTTGTATAAGTTTGGTCCTTATTTGAGAAGTAAGAGTCGATATATCCAGGCATAGACGCAATCCACGCCAAAGTCACCGAAGTAGGGTCCATTGGTGGTGGTTTATACAGCTTCTCTCTTCATTTTCATATATAATAGGATTTATGATAAATTCACTTGCTTCTCGATTATAATTAATAAGAAAGTAGGAATCAAAAAGGACTTCTAGCTGCTCTCAATTTCACAGTATTTGTAGATAATTGCCTAAATATTTTGAATCGGGTGCCATTTCATGAAGTTGGAAGATACTATACTACTCCAATACGTATTATCAAAAGTAATATCTATAAAAGTATACAAGGAATACTGGGATTTCAACTAGAATGCTTCGAAACCTTTCGAAATCCTAATTGGGATAATTGGACTACTTCGAACCCCTAATTGGAATGTTTTATTCTGTATTTTCTGTGTATTTCAATGATATCTAATATGATTTTAATATTTAATACTGCCAATAGTAAAGATATAATACTACGTATATATATATTTATAAAAAATGAACATGTATGACATACCACTATACAGATCCGGATATGGAATATGGGAAATCCCAACGCAAACACTGATGGGGGTGAAAGATCATAGATGGCGATATGAGTGTAAAGAGCGAGGATACGCTTGATTAGTGATCACAGCAGGACGTCCAAGGAAAGAATCGAGGGAGGAGATAACTTTAGAGTATAGCTTATCTGTCCCTTGTAGAGATCGTCTCCTATGGTATCGGTATCGGCGAGGGTGATTTTGAATCTGCATACTTGAAGGCTCTCATGTAGGAGTCAGATAGAGAAAATGGAAATGAGCGGTTCGGATTTGTGTGTATCGGTGTTAGAGGGGTAGTGTATCTTGTAGTCTGATAGATTTCCAACTATTTTGTTTTGAGTGCAAAATTATTATATACTTTGAACAGTTGAATTATATATATTCGAGATGGTATATTTTCTTTCGAAAGATATTTATTTTATTGTGATGTACTAACAAGTATATACAGTTCAAACATTGATGCAGTTTGGATTAGTTGCTTGAAACCCTTCAACAAGCTGGACTATTGGATACACTGCCAAGGGGTGGTTCACGGAGGGAAATTTGGGATGTGAATACCTATAATAGACAACATCGTTCACGGGTTACAAGTCTACAATAATAGTGGGATTTAGTATGTTCTGTGCCAGGAATCGTATTTTTTGATGTCGAGATCTTGCATCGAGAGAAGATCCGATGTGCGTCTCTCTTACCCCTTCTGTTGTTAATCTATTGTATATTAGGTACATATCGCCACAGACATCCATCCCTTTTCCACACCCAACTCTCTCTCCTCTGGTCTCCCTATCACTGCCAGTTTGGTTGCCGAGAATCTGGATTTCTGGGTTGGGAAACTCGACAAATATATATACGTATTTGAGTTCTAATAGAGCATTACGGGTTCATGTCTGCTATTCCGCCAAGTTTATTTCTGAAGCAGTATGTTTATCGTGATACTGAATGCTCGCGATTTGAGACTGAATAGTCAGGTCGCGGTATGGTACTATTCTGGTATCTCTTCAACTGTCCATTGTGGTTGAGCCCTCGCATTATTGATGGTTTGACAGATCTTTGGGTGAAAATGACTACATAGTGCTCCACTATGAGTTTCATTCAAGTTGCTCAATGTCGTGCTAAGTTAATATGACCTGCTTGAACGGGAATCATGAGTGAAGATAACGAGTTGCTGCGACTCAGAAGAAAGTGACTGGAACAGTGCCAATATTGAATCTTTTTCTAAGTTATTTCTGGCTGGATCAGTAATTGTGCCTTCGAGTAGAAGGACTGTGACTGGACTATGAACTTACTGTAACACTAGAATAAGAGAATCAAACTAGGTGCCAGCATAGCCTGCCTATGACGATCGTTCTTAGTGAATCTACGAAAACATTCCATTTTAAATTTTGAAGTCCTGGAATGACTTGAAGTAAGAAATAAACAAAATTGAGTCTTGGGGATCTGAAGTGCAACCAGGGTTACACAGACAATATGACGGTTGAACTCCAAAATTTCTCTCGCGACTTTTCGATACTGTTTGAAGATTTGCATGAGATATGAATTTCCTCTTTGATATATTTAGAACTACAAGAACGAAATGAATCATCAAGATGAAAACACACATCGATGAATCCTTTCATTCCATGACTTCAGTTACAATGCAAAGTTCAAATACTATAAGACGCGTATTTAGATGCGTACAAGGTAAAATTCTATTTAAATAGCCAGACATTCCATATTTCTTCTCTAAAGATCCAACGACAAGATACCTTTAATTCCCTCCCAGAAACCGTGAAACTTTCAACTCCGCCCCATCAAACAAACTGACAATATAAGAAACATGAAAACATGATACCAGATAAGTCGCACTTAATCCAGTATCAGTAAAACGACATGTAAATCGTGAAAATGATTTGAATTCGGATTACCCTTGGACCCTCCCTCCACAGTTTACTGGCTTAAAAAGAGGACGTCTAGAATTTCTCTCAGTTTAGCAATTTGTATATTTGATTTTTGAGATGATTTTGAAGTCTAGATTAGTCACTTACCAACCGCCAGATTCCATCACATCTCCTCTTTAAATGCAAGAGAAGACCCATCATCAACCGATTCCTTGTCAGAAACGCGCTACTGCTTGCGACCTCTGGTACGACCTCTCTCACGTACCCACCCACGTCCAAGGTCATCCCCCGGCCTATCATCCCTAGAATTTGTTGGCTTGATATATACACCATGTTGACTATAACCTCTCTCCAATCCGGAATCCGCAAAAGCTTTTCTAGACTGTTCAGGCTTCCCATGCTTTCGTGGCTGAGAATCGAAGGCGTGTGGACTGAAAAGGTCTTGAGCTGACTGGAAAAGGCTTTTGAGAACTGTGGTGTTGCTCGTGTGTGTTGACTTTTTGGGATTTGCGCTATGGCTTCGATACCTGACATGACAACCTCGTTCAGGTCCGCGATCCTGCTTGCGATGCGGCTCACATGGTACCGTGGAAGCTCTTTATTCGGTAGACCTCCCTCGCTCTACTGGGTTTAAATCTCTTCGGGCCTTAGCATATCCCGGGCTCGGTGAACGCCACTGAGTTTGTCCTGGCTCATTTTGGAGATTTTCGACATACTCGCGTGGTTGTTGAAATACTGGGGGGCGATATGTGACATTGATAACGTCATATTTTGCAGCAGAGGGTAGCGGCGGTGGAGATTGAAAGACATGTGGAGGAGGTGCCGTGGGCTGGACTTGTGGTGATCTTGCAGACTGCTGTGGCGAGAAATATGTTGGCTCATTTAACCATCTTCGGACTGTTTCACTAGGCATAGTTGTTTATTATATCGAAAATAAGCTACTTGGGTGCGGTGAGCTCTTAGAAAATACGGTCTAAATTTTATAGAAAAACGTTCGGAAGAAGAAATCGAGAAAATGAAAGGGGGCGAGCCTTTAAATGCTACTTTGATTTCCTGAATTAAAATCTTGAAGGGTATAATGATTCATGGTTCCAAAGTATGATTGCTATATATAATATTGTGCTTATGGGTGTATATGACTTGATACAAGTTTGGAATAAGTGAAATGATTGCGAAATCAGTGATACATGAAAAGAAAAACGACTGTAATTATGGTGGAATGGCTGTAAATATTAAATCTATTATTAACGTATTAAAGAATCACTTCAGAAAAAATTAACGTAATGAATGAGTGATGGGAATTATAAGATTTGGATCTTTGATGAATATCAGTTATAGCATATGAATGAATAATATCCCTATATTCGCAATCGAATAATCATGTTTAAGCAATCAATTTTCTTATTCTTCCAACTTTCTCAAAAGAAGAGAGGAGAGGAGGGGATAAGAAAAAGAGAATAGATGAGGAGAAGAAATAAAGGAGAAAGAAAGAAGATAAGAGAACAAAAGAAATAATGATTTTTATTGAATTTTACGATATTACTTTGAAGTAATCAAAGCGCCGCTACTCGGGAGGATTGTTGCACCCTTGGATCCGAAGATTCCAAGTGGTTGAACATACCAGGTATCTAATGCCTGGCAACAAAAATGATGTACTTCAACAAACGAAAGGTCCAGCTGTCAAGATAACTGAAAGCGAAAAGCGCGATACTACTTTAACAGCAATAAAAGCATTGAAAACGAAGAGAAGGAAAGGCGATCAAAGCAATATAAGCGATGTGAGATTAACCTACTACAGCACATGGCCGACTATATATATCGTAGCCCGAGTGACTATGGCTTTCATTTCTTGGGGCGTACAAAGCCTTTCTTCTCGACATGATAGCGATCATGCAGAATATCGTGCAAGGCACTTTCCCCTTTTTTTCCTCGCTTTGAGGCTTCGCGAGCTTCGTGTGCCACTCCACTTACTATCGCAGGTTGGCGGGCTAGGTAATTATTCACACCTTTTGCAGCCTTATCCAACAGAGAAAGTTCCTTTTTGGCTGAAGTCTTCTTGTCCTTACTGCCTGAACCTACCTTGTGCTTAATGTTAAACTGAAGCTCAGGCATACTGTCTGTGTTGTCTCGAGAAGACATGACTTTGTATTCTGTCAGTCTAGTTTTGAAAATAGAGTATTGAATACGGTGCGTTTTATGGAATATGCTTCAACTCTGATACTTGAACTCTCAATATATATATAATGAAAAAGTTTATCAAATAGAAGAAAGTAAGCTTTTGAATGTTGTTGTTTTTTCCAAATCGAAAGCTTAGAGGCTATGATAATTTATAGCTATAGAGTATGAATTATTCTAGATCTGTCATGTTCATAGGTATATATGATTTGGTAAAGTGTTTAACAAAGGAAACAAAGAAACAAAGGAAATAAGTGAAATGACTGTGAAATAATTAAATAATGACTGAGATATAAATAGAACAAAACGATTAGAATAATTTGAAGTAAATAGAATAGAAAATGTTTCATCAAATATATGGTAAACAACCAATACAGAATTAGTAGGATTTGAATATCAAGAAAGCTTGGGTAAATCAAAATGAGAAGATGGTAAGATCTTAGATCATAGCAATTAGATTTTATTTCAAGATCACGCTAATAGCCCCCCCCCCCNCCCGACTTATACAAACAAAAATGCAGCGAGGAATCAGCCCCAGTAATATGTAAAGAATGAAGTAAAGCGAGATGATCCATCTGAGCCCCGCAGATGTCTTGCATGCAGATAACTGTTCTGAACCTCTCCTCAAAGTTAGCCATAATTTCTATACTATGGTGCTTTTGTCAAGCCAATTTTGGACTCACCTGTCACCCAATATTCTAGAATCTAGTTTCTCTGTGTATCTCTGTCTCGAGAGTTCCTGTGATGCCTCTTCTCACCATGCTTAGTGTGGATGATCTGGCGTTTCTTTTTCCTCTCTTTTTTCCCTGATTGAAGATATTTTCCTTGAATATGGAAAATGCCCAAAAAGTGCAAAAAATGTTCCTTGAGAGAAGAACTGTAGATTAATTGTTTTTTCTTGACATGTCTTTTCTTGGGATTAGACTGCCTCGGAACGGAGCGCTTGGATGATTTCTGGCCTGATGAATGCTGACGATGAGATTTCCTATGCTTTCTCCGAATTTTTGGCTTCCGATCTCTTTCCTCCTCCTCAGACTCCCAAGCCGGGCTCATATTCCGTGCAGGATTCTCCTTTGATCCATCTTCAAGATCATCGTTGGATATACCGTGACGGGGTGGTTCTTGATCCACAGGGGGCTGCTGTCCTGGAGAGGGATCATGGTCTAGAGATCTCTCCTGGGCACGAGACCCATGCTGTGGTGGCCGTTGAGCTCGCCTTGGGCTTCGAGTATGTTTTTTTGGGGCAGAGCCAATATTATTTGGGGGTGCGGACTGGAATGATTCTCCTGTATGAGGTACTGGCGAAGAAGAAGATGGCACGGAGATTACTGGTTGCTGAGCCATATTGGCTGGGTGTCGTGGAGATGGCAGGCGTGCTTTATTTATGGTTGCTTGAAGCTTTGATAGTAAGGTACTTGAATAAAGCGAGGATACGCAAAAGTATGCTTTAATTCTTGGTCGTTGAACTTTCAATATCGATGTAAAGAAAAAGTTCATCATACGGAGGGAGCGGGCCCTTAGAATTTGCTTTCCCTCCCAGACCGAAGCCTGGAGGCTATGATGATTCATGGCCATAGAGTATGAATTGTCATGAGTTCTTTGAATACGCTGCATTTTTGGGCTTATATGAGTTCGTGAGTAGGGGAAATGAGTGAAAGGACTGTGAAAATGATCGATATAGGCAGGCAATGAAAGCGAGTTCAATCTAAAATGACTGAGATATGGATTTGCTTTGTTGTGTTCATATGAAGGGTGAATAGAATCCAAATGACCAAACGGGATTGAACTTTCGGCACCTCCATTCAAAATACCAGATCACCCTACAAGTTCGTAGACTGGAACTCAACACGAAGCATTCTGGAAAATGGAATACGCATCTCACAATCAAAGCAGAAGACTTCCTACCTATCCTGGAACGTCGCACACTTTTCAGCCGATCTTGAATGTTTCCATGGGCGCAGGATCTAGCCGGCAATGAGAGTTCTTCAAATCCCAAGTGAGTATTATCACAAAATATACAGCGCTGTACTTGTGTCTCAAATCGATATAATTCCATTGTGCTTTGTATTACTCACCTAATACAGTAGTTGATTTTAGATATCTCAGAACCATCAGTATCTTTCCCATATAGCAACCAATTCTGTGTTTTAAACCGCAAAAGTTTTGGAAAATCGGCATGGGAAGATAGTGTTACATGACCGCGCATTCGAGCCACTTTGAAGCATCCAAAATATTTCATAGACTTTCAATTTGATGATGATGAGCAATGAGGTGTTGAATTATATTCCTCGTTGGATAAATCTATCCTATACATGCTGGAACTGTCCAAGCTCGTAGGAAATGCACCGCTGCTACTACAGCTCGACAGCTCAAGCTAAGATAATAATTGCTAAAAGGAAGTTTAGATATCTTTTGTAAAATCTAGATATATTGCCAGTACCCTTGATATAAATTGATGAAATGGCGATTACATCGCATGCCCCTCTGGCCCATGGGCAAAATCATTTTCAAACTTTCCCCAACCCCCCGTCGGCTCATCACACATCTTCAAAGAATGAATCCTCAAATCATATATTCCATCCTCCGGTCTCTTCTCCTGACAAACATTCCCTCCCATCGCCACATTAATAATAACCTGAAAATCATTCAACCTTCTGGTGCCCTCTGGCACATCCGCTTTCATAACACACCTCCCATCAATATACCAAACCATCTTCCCACCCACTCCATTCTCAGGTTGATTCCACGCAAATTCATACGTATGCTGCGCATGATGCATATTATGTACCGGCGTCTCCACAACCCGATGTTTATTCCAATCTTCCCCGTTAAAATGTCCCCAATGTAAACATGTATGATTAACCGCGTCTCCATTCCACGTCTCCATTATATCCACCTCGCCATCATTGGGCCATGTAAATGGTTCTCGTGGTAATAACCAAAAGGCGGGCCAGATCCCTGATGCACAGGGTGGAGTTATTGTTGCTACGAGACTTCCGCGGTCGCGGGCCAGTGTCATATGGCTCGTGAGACGCGCGCTGGAGAATCTGCCGTTTGAGGATATAGCACGAAGAACTAAGCATCCATTCTCGTCATGAAACGAATTTTCTCGGTCTGCGACATAGTTCTGGAGTTCATTGTTCCCCCACCCATGATCCCCAAGTTGATGTCTAAAATTGTCGGAGACGGGTGTGTGTGGAGAGAAAGAGGGGATCCAATAAGGATGGATCGCAGAGTAAGAGGGTCGATTTTGAGGAATAGGTGGAGGTGCACCTGCATTGTGAGGAGGTGGAGTGTAATGAGGTTGTGCTTGTGGGTAATAGCCTTGTGGTGCTGGTTGTGGTGTTGGAGGGGTATGTGTGGTGGATTGACCGGGGATTTGGAAATTATGTTGGGCTGCAAAGGCTTCGCCCTTCGCCTTTGCTTTTTCGAGAATACTTTTGAAAGACATACTTGACGTTCAACGTAGGGAAGTTGTTTTGTAGCAGATCGCCTGGAATGTGTGTAGGAGCGTTACGTCAGCGTGCGGCCCGGAACGTTAAATTAGATATTCTGCGGGGTACTCCCGGTGAGTGCATATCCCCGGTGAGCTTTTCATAAACATGGAACATTCGGTTGGGGAAAAGATATATATTGCAATCCATGAGTTCACACGTTGTGTTCGAGTCGGCAGCTTTGAAAAAGCCCCGAGTACAAGCAGAGAAATCTTCACCGGGATACATCTATTACGAGTAGTGATGATACGTTCCCCATGTACTATATGTTTCTCACACTTGCCTCTAAGTACTATACCCTCTCCATCTCCAATTCTTGACAAGAAATACAAATGTACAGTCACATATTATACACTTCCCCTCCCTCATCCCAATCATAAAAATTTCGTCTTCTCCATACTTTCCACAAACATTTCTCTACACCTAACCCTACTCCCCAATCTTGCACATAGCAAGAAAGCTCCACTCAATTTCCTATGCAAGCTATAAGTTTCTTCTGGCGGCGGCGACAATCTCTCTCTAATCATAACCGGAATAAGAGCCTTGACTCTCTCTGTAATAGTCTGATCTCGGAAATCGTAAATCTCTGGAGAAGATTCTAAGAATGGTTCTGCGAGGGTAAGAACGGATTGTATGTGTGCATTTAGCATTGCTTTGGATTCCTGGCCTGTAAGGTATCCCAAACCGATGGATAGATCCCGGACTTTATTTCTCTCAGATCTGGAGGCTGCATCTAGGAGTTGTGTGTATTTAGTGATGAATTCCTCTGGATACTCGCGAGAGGCACCAAAATCGAGAAGCTCTAGTTTGTTGGTCTGAGCATTGTAGAGGAAATTTGTCCAATTAGGATCGGTTTGCATATATTTGAATTCAGTGATCTCCCGCAGACAGAGACGGAGGATTTGAGTTCCAATCCAGTCTTTTTGTTCTTGTGTGAAGCTTTGAATGCGAGTAACACCGACTCCTTCCATATATTCCATGGTAAGAACTTGTTTACCCGATGCTTCGGAGTATACTTTTGGTACAACGAACACATCCTCCTCATCTGCTAGAAGTTCTTGGAAACGAAGTCCACATTCTGCTTCCCGAACGTAGTCACATTCCCAACCTAACTCCGTTCGGGCGTTCGCAATAGTTTTGTCGAGAAACAGGCCCTTTGGTAAAAGACGAGACGCTGTGAGTAAAATCGCGAGGTTGTTGAGATCGGAGTCTATGGAATCTGCAACTCCAGGGTATTGAATCTTCACGGCAACCTTGGCACCTGTTGATTTGAGTGTTGCACGATGAACCTGACCGATAGAGGCCGCGGCCAGAGGAACTTCCTCGAACTCGTCAAATAGATCTCTCCATTCCGGTCCGAGGTTTGCTATCAATACCTTATTTCGCTGTGAAGCGGGCATGTAATCTGCGCGATCCTGAACTCGCTGCATTACTTCCTGAATTGGCGCAGGAAGCATCTTAGAGTCCTGGAAACTGATCATTTGACCTAGTTTCAAGGCTGCACCTCTCATTCGAGATAACTTAGTCACAAGTCTATCCATATTACCTGCGCTCAACATAAAGGAGCCCTCGCCGCCACCACCACTTACTCGACGAAGGCTTTCGGTGATGGCTCCTCCAACCATACCGGCTGCAAGACCACTATAATTCCATAGTCTCCCAAGTCTCGAAGAAGGAACACTAGATTCTCGCAGCTTATATGGGGAATGCTGTGAACTCGCCTCAGGCTGCATCTAGATTACTGTCAGATCTCAGTATCACATGCATCAAGTGCGAGAGGAGTTCATATTTACAGTATCATTGCTAGTCTCTTTGCTAATATCTGCCGCTAGCTTCTCGATATTCTCTTCTTTTTGATGAGGAGTATCAAGAATTGGCTTAGGGGGAGTATCCGGAGTTGTGGGTTCTGCCTCCGTTGATGAACGAACGTTGAAGGTATCTTGGTCTTTATTCCTTGCCAGCTTGGTTTGATCTACAGGTGTGTCTTTTACTCCCTTCAAGCCTAGAGAGCCTTTACTTGATCCTTGAGTCTTACCTCCCAATAGCCTAGCAACCCTTGGGCTATGGAAAAGATCGGTATTAATACCCTCCGGCATCTGTTCCTGTTCAGGGACCAATGCAATAGATGGTCTCGTTTCAGTCTTGTGAACAGTCTCTGAGAAAGTATCAGAGTTTATGCCATCTTCCTTCAAATGCTTGTCATTTTCTTGAACATCTGATGTATGTTTTGGAATCTTAGCCCTGGGCAAAGAAGATAGGGCAGGCGAGGTGTGCCCTGACCTATCGTAAAAAGAGTCTTCATCGTGGCCTTCCTCCAATGGATTATCGGGCTTCCCTATTGCATCTGCAGTTACTGATGGTATCTGGTGCTCAAATGTTCGCTGAATACGTTTTGCGTCGTCCGCGGATAGAGGTTTAGCCTTTGGAATAGGAATAGTCGAGGCATTGGAAGACGCTGGTTGCAGCCCTTCACTATTTATGGGGTCTGGTGTAGGCTGAACTCGAGACCTGATCGGAGTTGTATCTGCATTCAATTCGGCAGTATTGATTTCCGCATTTTTGGGAGGAATTGTTCCATCTGGCAGAGGATAACTATTGGCCTTTTCCTGCTGAATCTCCAAATCCCCTTTTGGTCTCGGATTGACAGTCGAATTGGATTCAGATTTCTCATAGAAATGATCCTGCTCTAAGCCCTCTTTATTTTCTGTGACGTGCGCTTGTTCTTTGGTTGATTTTCTGCTGGGTATAGGACCAACATCATTCGATTGCGAACTCTGTGTATTATCTGTTGCCTCCTTAGTCCATTCCGGTACATTGTCGTTTAACCTCGATACAAGAAAAGATGCGGCTTTCGCAGTCTCCGTAACTCGATCCGTCTGATTGCGTACTGCTCGTGCTAAAGTTGAGGTTCTGTTGTAAACATCTATCTGCCTCGTCTTCAGTGCAATGTGCTTCTGTGCAACCCCGCGGGAAGCATTGAAGAGAGCGGCCAAGTCCAAAATCCTCTTCCCCGCCATAGTTAGCAGCGTATCAATTCAAGACTGTTCATCCGTTCATGTCGAGTGATTAACGGTGAGCTCTGCTGAGATAATGTTGATTTTTTGGAGGGGTGTCGAGCTTCATGAATAATTCTTGCCGAGCTTGATCCCTGTAACCTTAAATCTTGAAGACGTCACTGTCGCGAGGGGGCAAATATAAAACATGATTTGACAACACAACTATGGAGGGCGATAAATTGAATCATGAATAGATGGTTGCAAAGTTTGATATTATCGAGCGCATTTCCCATATTCAGGTCCAACAATACGCTCACGATAAGATAATCATATAAATCTAGCTCTATTGAAAGAGTTCACATACTGTTCTATACATATACGGAATCTAATAACTGTATAACAATTCTTCTTTGCTCAAGAATGACTGAGCATCCAATGGGTATCTTAAAACTAATAGACCCCCAGAACGCCGTTTTGCATAACCCAATGCAATGCACCATTCAACTTTTCCTTGAAGGAGTCCATCTAGCCCTTAGATTTGATTTTACTTTTACGGTACCTGGTGTCCTAATACCGAAAGTATCATTAGTTCCTTTGCCTGAACCGCCAACACGACTCCACAGGCGTTCAGCGGCTGGTGTCAGACCTCCCGAACCTACTCTAGGACTGCTAGGAAATTTGGGAACAGGGGTCATTTCAACCTTGCCAGTCATCCCATTTTTCACAGATGCTCGTTTACTTCTGGCGGTCTTATCAACCATTCTGTGATGCAAGTCCTCGCGTCTGCTTTGTTCTTTTATTTTAAATGGATTCTTGGTAGTTTCGCCCGGACCGAGATCGATAATCGGAGAAGGCGTGTATGATTCGTCCTCCGGTTCATCGTCTACAAATGCATATCCATTTACACGTGGAGTTTCGCTTCCACCAAATCCAGATTCTGAATCCGCAACTCGGCGTCTTCCAGCTATGGCATCCCTTACGGCAGACATTGACGGCGATGAAGGTGTATTGGTTTCCTCTTGAAGCACAAGATCTGGCAATCTTGTATTGGCATATTCAACACCTTTTGGGGCAGCTCTTGACTCGTTTTGTGCTCTCTGTGCCACAGTTTCGACAGAATCTTCCACACTGTCGAGTCGAAACATTAATCCATTGTTTGGCTTGGACTTCCAGGAATCGGGTTGGGCTGGCCTTTCCGTTACATCTCGAATTGCAAGTCTATCCCTTTTCCCGCCATCGTCTTCCAGAGATTCCCTTGACTGCAAAAGCTTCGTTTCAACCTCTTTCTGCTTTAGCATCATATTCGATGCAACTTTATTCCCGGTCCACATCCATGCATATTTTTCCGCTCGTTTCTGATTTTGCTTGTCTATCAACTTGTAGAAGCTTTCGTTATCCTCGCTTGTATATAATGATTGAAACTTGGTGAGACTCATATTTGTATCTACTTCGACTTTGGAAGTCTGAGTTGCGTCGGAAGCAACTGACATTGGGGTATCTCCAACAAATCCGCCAGGTGTTTCCGAAGCTCGAGATGGGGTCTGAATAGATGTGCCACGCCTTCCAACACGTCTCCCAGGAGTCATAACATGTCGAAGCCTACGTTCGGCACTTGAGATCCAAGCTCCATCCTTTGAGTCGAGAGCGTCTAAATATTCTTGTTTTGTTTCTGTCTCGAGTAGTCCGGGAAAGAAATCCCGAGCAATGATTTCTGATATGGCATCAGTGTATGCATCTTCGTCGATGACATTCTTTGGTCGTTTGATGCGTTTTGGGGGTGGTGGCATCAAAGCAGTCTCATTTGCGCGTTTTGTGAGAGCGGTCGAGGTCGATGTTGATGATGTTGATGATGTTGATGATGTTGATGTTGATGTTGATTTTGATGGTACTAAGTCCATCGCTGCAGACCCTCGATGTTCCAACTACAAATTAAGAAAGCCTGTTCCCGTATGATTCTTTGATCCTCGCAACAATATATCGTGAATTCGATTCATCGGCGGTTCAATGAGATGATGGTAGGTTGACTTTGATTGATTCGAGTGAAGTGAAATAATGGGGATGGGGTCATCCAAAATGCGATAAGAGATGACAATATCATGATTAAGCGCCTACAGGGATTTAAAGCCTAAGATATCGGTGATAAATGTTCCACCACAGGGATATTTTTGGACTTCTTTCAGAATACCTAGTGCCTCTAGAAACTCGCAAGTATTTTACAAATTACAAACTACAAACTACAAACTTCAACTTACTTTTTATATTCAGTATTTGTATGTACTACGACATTCTTTTGTGACTCCAAATCTTTTAAATTATTGTGCTGAGAAGCTCTACGAACACCAAAACAGAATTCCATTCCTATCAATTTACTTCCCCTTCGTAACCCCGCATTCACTGTACCAAACAAAACACTTCGGTATCGACAAAATGACTTCCCGAGAGGAAGAGGCCGTTGCCTTGAAGAATGAAGGAAACAAAGCTTTCGCTGCTCATGACTGGCTTGGGGCGATTGACTTGTATACCAAGGCCATAGAACTTGACGACCAAAAGCCTGCATACTATGCGAATAGAGCTCAGGTAGATTCAGATGCAGTCAACACTCAAATCGCTCGCGTGACTGACATTTATGTAGGCAAACATCAAATCCGAGGCATATGGTTCTGCAATAGCTGATGCTACGAAAGCCATTGAACTGGATCCAAATTTTGTAAAGGTTCGTTAGGACAGAGCTTCTTACATGATGATTGTTATTTTTGCCTCGGGATCAAAAATCTAACCACTTTCTCGCAGGCATACTATCGTCGAGCCGTTGCATACACCGCGATATTAAAAGCTCGAGAAGCCCTTACAGATTTCAGGACTGTAGTCAGGAAAGCACCTAATGACAAAGATGCGAAGATCAGGTTGACAGAATGTGAGAGGATTGTTAGAAGGATTGAGTTCTTCAGAGCCATCGAAGTCGGAGATCCTCCATCTGCATCAGAAGGCCTTAACCTCGATGATATGATTGTGAAAGATTACGATGGTGTAGAGCTGGGCAACGAAATGACCACCGAGTTCATTAATGATATGCTGGAACGTTTCAAGAACGGGAAGAAAATACATCAGAAATATGTTTATCAAATTGTTATGGCAGTACAAAAGATTGTTTATGATGAGCCGACGATGGTGGAAATGGAGATTGAGAGTGACGCACAGTTGACTGTTTGTGGAGATACACACGGTATGCATGGTCTCTATCCGTATTGCAGTTCTTAGCTAATATTGCGTACCAGGTCAATTTTTCGATCTTATGGAGCTCTTCCGACTGAATGGTTTACCCACAGAGAAGCATTATTACCTATTCAACGGCGATTTTGTTGATCGAGGCTCTTGGTCAACTGAAATTGCACTACTTTTGTATGCCTACAAATGGTTACGTCCATCGGCCTTCTTCATCAACAGAGGAAATCATGAGACTGATGATATGAACCGTGTTTATGGTTTTGAGGGCGAGTGCAAGGCAAAATACAATGGTAAGTTATTCCTATTACACAAGACTTAAGCTCCAAGGAACTGACGACTAATATCTATTAGAACGCACTTTCAAGCTATTCTCAGAAAGTTTCTCAGCTTTACCTTTAGCAACTCTCATCGGCCAGAAATATCTCGTACTTCACGGAGGTTTGTTCTCAGATGACAAGATTACATTAGACGACATCCGAGCCTTAAACAGACATAATCAACGCCAACCAGGTCAGGCAGGATTAATGATGGAGATGTTATGGACTGACCCACAGAAAGAACCAGGACGTGGCCCAAGCAAACGTGGCGTCGGTATGCAATTTGGACCGGACATCACCAGGAAGTTTTGCGAGAACAATGGTCTTGAGGCCATTATTCGTAGTCACGAGGTCCGAATGGAAGGTTACGAGGAGGAGCATGATGGAAAGTGTATTACTGGTATGTTGATTCCCACCCAATATACCACACTAAAACTAATACATTTTAGTCTTCTCGGCGCCCAGATACTGTGATAGCACCGAGAATAAGGGAGCTTACATCAATATCGGACCTGATTATAAACTGGAATTCCACAAGTTTGATGCAGTACCTCATCCAAACATTAAGCCTATGGTGCGTATCACTTATCCTGTTGTGAATCTTGCTAACTCATGAATAAGGCATACGCCCAAAACTCCCCTTTGTCAATGATGTAGACGAAAATGTATCATCGGATAGATATACCAAGTGATATTCTGGAGCATTTTTCGAAAGTTGGATCTACCGCATCTCTCAAGATAGCGGGCGTTTCGTGGGGAAATATCTTACAAAGAACCTGACCTTGTACAATAGAAGTGATGTCCTCGCATATTCCAGCGCAGCGCTTCAATGATCCTCAAGCTAGAATGTATTTATTCAAAATGCGCTAAATCTTAGGGCAATTAATAGGTAGCTTCCGATAAATCTCAGTTAACTCGCGAGAGCTCCTTTATAACCCCAGAACGGCATATTACTGTAAAGTTCTGTGATGATATAGATGGAGCAAGCTGTTTGGACCAGACTAATTAATCTGCAAGACTGTCTTTGCATTTGCGTACTTTACTCTTCCGTCGCGAATAGTTTCCTACATGCATACTATCATCTCATACTCAAATCACTCTTTATTAGACACTTCGCCTACCACCTACCACCTCCCACCATGTCACCATACATCTCGGAGCATCGCCCCCGGCCAAATGAAATGAGATCCGCATCTATGCACAATATGCCTCTTCCCTTGTTCCACAACTGTTGATGTATCATGCGTCGAATCATTTGCTGATTTGTCGTTTTGTGTTCTGATGTACAGTCGTGTTATCCAGTCTCCATCACTCGTGGAAATTCATGCTTTATTATATTATCGAAGTTACTTTGTTTATCTTTTACGAGTTGGGTTTCTGTGGATGAAGGGTCATGGGTATTAATTACCTACCTAGTTATCTCCCGATACCTACTCGAGGTAGGCCCCGTATAAGGGTGGCAATTGGATGCTAGATGATTTAGAAAAGGAGTCTCTCAGGATAGCTAGGATGGGACAAAGTTTATACATAGAAATAGCTATTGTGTTAGCGTTGACGTAGAACAACATATCTTGGTACAACGACTATCCATACCTACCTAAGAATGTAAAGACGGAGCGATCCTGAGGTTGCGCAATCCCTTTCAAGTTTCCATTCCAATAAAACGCGACCGAGGCCGCGGAAGCGGGCGGGCCAGCATAGATTATAGATAACAAGCTTCAGCGATCAATACACCGTCCCAGACTCCCAGTCAGTTCATGAACCTCCATTTCACTTACTTAAGTCTGGTCTGGTCTGGTCTGGTCTTCTCTAGGGTCTGGGTTTGAGGGAAAGATGGATGTCTAGCACTGAGCTCGCAGGGGTTTGAACTAAACGACACCGGGGCATGCTTTTTTGCCTTGCGCAGTCGGCGATATTTTGGCTTTGCCTCGAGTTGGGTAGGTATGATCTGAAAGTCACCCAAAGGCCCTTGGAATTGATACTGGGTCTCCTCTATCTCTTTTCGGGATTTAAATCATAGATTTTCGTGTTTCTTCCCGCTTCGAGCTTCCGATAGAGTCATATGAGAAGTCATACAAAGTAGAGGGGCAACGACATATGAATCCCAACATTTAGTCCATTGGGTGGAATGGCAGTTTCAAAAATACGGTTAAGTCATGTGTATTCTTTTAACTTTTGAGCTCATCTAGGTATCTAATATCATAATCTAAGAAATGGTCTTCTCAACCAATGTGATTCCGTATTTCTTCAACTCCTCCATCAATGGGTCGTTGATCTTGCTGGTCATAGGTGCAAGGATACCCTTCTCACTGATCGTTCCATCAAGAACTTGCTTGACAGCAACACCACACGGTACACCGACCAATTTGGCCATGGCGGAGTATCCCTTTGGATCACCGTATTCAACTAATGTGGATGTACGGGTCTCCTTCTTCCCATCCTTGTGCTCAATCTCGAACTTGTGTTGCAACATTACGAAGTCACGCTCGCCTTCTTCGAATTGCATCTTCTTCTCGAGAGTGGCACAGAGAGTATCGAGAGGGTTGCCGCGGGGAATGATCTTCTCGTCGGAGAAGATACCAACCCAGTTAAGACCGTTCATGATACGCTGCTTCTCCTCGGTGCTCTCGAACTTTGCCTTGGAGGCAATTGCCCACTTCAAATCATCCTCGGAGCTGGATGAAGCTGAAAGAACCTTTTGTGTGGCCTCTTTCCAGGAAATTGGCTCTGTGAATCCTTGGTCTTCATCGCTCAAGAATCCCATATCAACCAATACACGGATGAATTCTGGGAAACCTTGATATCTCAAAGTACCTCTAATAATAGTTTGTGCTTCGGGGATGTTGTAACGCTCCTTATAAGGTGTAGAATCTCTGTTTGGGTAGGCGACAAATGCGTAACCTGGGTAGATAAAGTATGGCTTGGCGGTACCCATTAACTCTGGACCAGCAACATCAACAACCTTTCCATCTTTATAGAATCTAGCAGCATTTCTCAATGCCAACAAGACACCACGGGAGGACCAAGAGAACTTGTAACCAAGAGGGTTATCTGAAGCCTCTGGAGCTGGAAGACCTCCACAGTATGACAAGAAAGATGTAATCTTTCCACCAGCCTTGTGAACCTCCTCAATGGTCTTGACAGCATATAAGTGATCGATTCCAGGATCCAAACCAATCTCATTCATAACTGTAATACCAGCCTTCTTGGCTTCCTCCTCCAACTCCAGCATTGCCGGGGAAACATAACTGGTTGTGACAACATTCTTCTTGTTTCGGATGGCAGATTTGATGACGGTGGCGTGGAAGGTATATGGGATCAAACTAATGACCAAATCGTTCTTTGCAACTTCGGCATCGAGAGCTTTGTCGTCGGTAACATCGAGGGAGATTGGGTGGGCATTTTTTACTCCTTCAGAAAGCTTCTTGGCACTTTCGAGGGTTCTGCATGCTGGGCACAGGTCAGTTTTGGGTTTGGAATAGGAATTGAGATTGTATTGTACCAACGGAAACTTGAATGCCTGCTTCACTGAGGATATCCAAGGTTGGGCGTGTAACGAAGCCCGCACCGAGCATAAGAACTTTCCTAGAGGGAGATATTAGTTTGGGATTGAAGGTTAAAATAGTGGCAAATCTTACTTTGATTCAAATCCAGCCATGATGTCTAAGATTCTGGTAGAAAGAAATCAATTGAAAGAAAAGTTGAGTACTTTGTATAAATATCAAACCAAACCTAGCTTGAAACTTCTCACCGGACGACTCATACCGATGGGATTCAATTTTCTTGGTGGGGTTGATCCGTAATCGGCCAGTTCATGGCATCATGCAGACAAAAATCCATAGATTTGGTAGAGATCAACGTTGATTCACTCAAAGTAATAATGCATCTCAAGTTCTCAACCATCTAATAACAGTATTTTCCAATCGCCTTTCTATGAAGCAGAAACAGAAGTTTCTGATCATGTATTTACAAACTTTATTCCATTTTTGTTTTGATTTTTAGGAATATTTCAAAGATGATAATAAATTAATAATGAAGCTTCTATGCACATACCATCCATACCAGCAGTGAGGTCAAGGATGGATCATGGATGTCTCAAATTCTCAATGTCCCGCACTAACCTATAATGGTTACTAGCTCCAAAGTTCTCAAAGCTTACTACTACCTAGGTAACTAATAAGTATTTAGCGCGGTTCGCAAAGAACACTTTTCAAAAGTCGCAAAAGCTCTTTTCTTTACTTTCCTTTCCCTTCCCTTCCTTCCCTTCAACATCACATCAACCTTTGACCTTCGACTACAATATCAACATCTTCAATTCCGTGCAATAATCATGTCGGCAATGGATGTATTCTGGGCAGCTCCGCCTATTTCAAGGTATGGTATGCGCAATACTCTCTGCGAACGATGCGCCGCCAATTTTCATACTGATGCTGATGATAGTCTTTTAGGACTTTGGCTGCTGGTGCCTTGACACTTTCAATTTTGGTCTACACTCACATTCTATCCGGGTACTATGTCGTGTTTTTGCTTCAACCCATGTTCCAGTTGCCGCCTCAATTATGGCGAATTCTTACTTCATTCCTCGTCACTGGCCCAGATTTGGGTATCATCTTCGACACCTACTTTCGTAAGACTAGAAGGATTGCAATACAATCAGCGCAGATTGGCTTACATGGAAACAATAGTATACACTTATGGAAGCAAGCTTGAAACAGCTTCGCCCAAGTTCTCTCAACCAGGAGATTTCTTGACATATGTATTGTTTGTTTGTACGGTGATCTTGGTAGGCATATCTTTTCATTTTTTTTTTTTTTTTTCATTTCTACCATGTTTATACCCCACCTCTATACTGCCCGTTTAGTGCAATGCTCTCAGCTACAACGGTTCCTAAAACGAGGAAGATTACCCTTACATCATGGCTGGTCCGACATTCGCAAAACAACAAATAGGATCAGTTGTGGTGTAGGCATGGTGGGAAGTTCCTATGAGAAAACTCGTGTTGATTCCTCAACTTAACTCGGGTGGTTGTGACTCCCTACATTTCAAGTCATTATCATTGAGATGTTAATACTTGGTGTTTCTATTTCAAGAGATACCTTGTAAAATCTCATCTAACAAATGCGCAGGGATTGAATGTGTTCATAACTGGTGGAGTGATCTTCACATCAGCGTTGGTGTTGGCTTTCGCATACACATCGACACAAGAAGACCGTGGCATGAAAGCTACCCTCTTTGTTATCACTATCCCAGCTCAATGGATGCCATATGCCATGCTTCTCATGACCTTTGTGATGGCAGGTCCTGCTCAAGCCAAGGTTCAGGCTACTGGACTCGTTGCCGCACATCTCCATGATTTCTTGACGAGACTTTGGCCTACATTTGGTGGTGGGAGAAATCTTCTTCCAACACCAGGATTCATTAAAAGAGCTTTTCAAACGACACAAGCCACCGTCACTGATAGAAGTTTTGGTACCGCTTTCACACCAGCACAACGATCCGCAAATACTGGTTCGGCTACCGGCTCCGGCAGTGTCCTACCTGAATCATGGAAAAGTCGTGGTTCGGGACATAGATTAGGAGGAGATTGATTGAATTAGTGTTGATCATATTGTACTGTAGATAGCTTTATGCGTTGGTGTTAGGTGTCTTCTTCACATTGAAATGATAACAATATCCCCAGGTGCCATTATATACTTCTTTACTTCAAGTCTTCTATGCTCCTCCTGTGTCTCCTGTGTGATTTAATACTTTGTGAACATACCTCGAAGTATTTTCACATGGACTAAAGTTCAGGTAGTCATTATATCGACCCCGATCACAATCATGCTAATGTGTCTAGCGAGAGTTGTTCAGCACTCTCACTTCACATTCACTCGCAATTTTCACCATCAATATTTACTCACATAATCACTCCAATGCCAATGTTTTTGTCGTGAATCGCAAGTGATAATATATCACTGTCATCATCACAAATTGAAGGCTGCAATCTCTATCCCCCAGTCTTCCTTAACATTCTTACGTATTTTGGTATTTATCTTCATCTCATTGAAATTTTCCTCGAGTTGGGATCTATCTGGTGGTTACGATTTATGATCCTGCGAAGTTCAGGGAAGTGCATGGCAATACGCTATGGGGTTCTCTAATGCT
>NGKI01000001.1:1281227-1297223 GCA_002162615.1 Myriosclerotinia duriaeana
CCAGTAACTCATCGGACATCCCATGTATTCATCTACCTGCAGCCTAAGCCTCCGCAATTCAAGCCTCATCTCTACACATAAAAGCCAGCAGTGAGACCAAGCTAGAATGTTAGGTCGTCCGGCTCGCTCTCGAGATCCCATTCCACTTGTAAGCTTTTTGTTGGAATTCAGCTGCTCCCGTCAGTCAGTCAGTCAGTCTCACCTCCGAGTCAACCGAGTCATCCGAGTCACCATCGGGATGTTTGCTTGAAGCACTGCCCAAGTAAGCAACCCATCCACCGCTTTTCACATGGCCCAATACACTCAAACCTTTGCAAGAATGTAGCAGTCCTGCGCTCAGATTCGCGCCCGAGCTTCTCGTTTGCGTCGAAAACCTGGGTCACTGAGATCCTTGTCCTTGATGGGAGTAGGGAGGACACCATTGACACCATTGACACCGATGGCATCAAGAAATCCCGCTCTGGGTACGCTGGGCGGGCAACCCCGACTGCCTGAGCGGCCAAGCCGGCGTTTTCTTCGACAGTGTCAGTAATAATTCTGAAGAACATATTTCTCAAAAGATGAGAACGTAATGTTAGGAGTGGTGTTGATGTTAATGGGAGATAGGATAAGATGATCAGGTTAAAGTAATGGATATGTGTACCCGATATATAGATATATAGAATAGACGACAAACTACGAGGCTTGACTGTGCTGTCCGAGCGACAGCGCATGTCGCGCGCGTACTGTAACATCGCAATATTGCATAGCGTGAACTCTATCTTCCAACAGGAGTAGAGGCCAAGTGCTAGACTGAAGGAGGACAAGAAGCGCTGGTCCGAGCCTGAAGGAATACGAGTGCGTTGGGGACGAAGGACTCGAAACAGGATTGAACGGGGTCTTGAAAAATCGAAGAACTCGAGACGATGGAAGGGATTAGGCATCAATCTTCGATATTGGCCGACTAAATTGACGGATGTGTCATACAATCTGCGAAATGCGAAATGCGAAATGCGACGTTGCATTAATCATGTGGGTTGCAATCTATGCTCCAGATTTTCTCACGACACCATGAGCATCGCAGCACTGCTTTGAGCAGCCATCTATTTGGGCCGCGATGCAGAGAATGCTCATTCGGGCCTGCGTTGGCAATATCACTACAAGCTGAAGCCTGCAAGTATGTCTTTCAGCTGCCCTCTCAAGGCACAGCCTGGAGCTTCTTGTAGCAATTGCAACCCTGCGCCACGTCATTAAAGAAGACGGACAGTATTCGGTTTGACACTTCAACTCCTCCTTTCGCAACTCGTCTCGGTGCATCAAAACACTTTCATCCGCCATCTAGTCTGGCTGCACGTATTATATAACATGCCACCCCGACCTACAAATGAATATACTCTGTCTGTATCAAACAAATCACTTGATTCTTCAACTCCCTACCCTTTCAGTACTCATCTCTCGAATAAAATAAATCTAGCACCCATCACAAAGCCAGAAGAACTGGACAAAATGCCGATTGACATCTTGTGAGTCTTCAATATATGCATGTTGAAACCAACGCCTTTCTCACAACCAGTAGCGAACTCAAGCTTGCAGGTCAATGGGCGGGCCTGTACATATACCCCACGAACCATCCCCAAGGCTATAGAACGGATGGAGAATCAGACTTCACCATCCACACCGAAGAAACAATCAACAAGATCATCATACGTGGCAGAGGCCACGATAAAGTTGGACATTTCACTCTCAATGGTCATGTGGACAGAAATACGACTGTGTATTTCAAAAAACACTACGAGTCCCACTGGTGGCATTATACTGGCTCCATTGACCCCAAGACAAACATGATGTTCGGCCGATGGGGAGTTGGCCAGCCAGGAGGAGGAGGTTATTTCTCCTTTCATCTGGTGAATAGAAATGATGAAGATGTGGAAATTTCTGCAGAGTACGTTATTCTACTTGCTTGCACTTCCCCCTTAAGCAGCGCCCCCCCGTTACCCCCAAAGCTGTCACTGCACGTGCTAATACAGAGGACAAATAGGGATCAACTAGAGAGTATCAACGGCGCCTGGTCAGGAATCTACACCGCGAGTGAGCCGGGTCATAGCCGGAGTTGCTCATTCAATTTGAATGGGCAAATAGGGAGAAACGGAGATCTGCTCACAGTCAAAGGTCATGGGAGTGCAGAGACGGTCGAGTATGGAGTTACCGGTGTGGTGTCCAAGTCGGGCCAGTTGGCCTTCGCAAAGATATATGGCATATATACGTATCTCTACCGGGGAACATTGACGGAGAACGGTACGATGGAGGGCCATTGGACTGGCAACGGTGGTTCGGGCACATTCTCTTTCGAACATGATTAGTTGCTAGCTTCGTTCGGTATTCTGGTGGAATATAATACCATTTGAGTGGGTCGTCAATGGATCAGTACCAGGTATCAAGGCTGATGAGCCGAGTATGTTCTTAGCTAAAAGTCAGTCTGCAATCAAGGTTAGCATAGCACTTATTGTATTGCAGTGAATAAATTTCAAACATTCCATCTTGCAATATTGACTTACATCACAACCGTGATGCATCTTCATGAACATTTTGCCGTATCACTTGGCTGATCAAAATTACCGAGATTTGGGGAATATTCTTATGCCGCTGTTGTCGCTCTCTCAGCCCCGATCCCTTTTTTTTGGCCCGGCCACGCTTCCGATTGCCCATTTCAGCGCTCTCTCGGTCCCCGCTGTCTTCGCTCCAGTTTATCGTCCAGCGGGGGGCTGGGGCCTCGGGTCTTTGGTCTTTGCTGTTTTGGACTAATTCACATCATGTAATTCAGAACTCATTTCTCAGCTGAGAATGTAAACAAAGAGTTATTTCTGTGAGATATTGCGATCATCTTTTAAGTTTTGTAGAAGACTGTACCTGGATCGCGGCTGGATTCTGATGCGGAAAAGCATGACGAATATCTCCCTAAACGCAACTGTTATGCTTCATTCTCAATATTGTCTCATGTGCCTCCATTTCCCACAAAACACGCTTCCTTTTAATCGGCGATTTTGTTGGCCATATTTTGGAATGTAAAGTGTTGCGAGGATCTGATGCCTCTGCAGATGTTCTTTTCAATACATCGGAAAGATCAGAGTGATGGAGGTGCTCTGGAACATGTTAATATTGGAACTCAAGGTTGTATGTAGTCTCATCCCCAATCTTGTTGCGTTTGACAAAACCGTGAAAGACCATTCTTGATATGCGGCAACTGGTGCTGGGTCTATCATAACAGAGGGAATTGTAGAGGTTTGTGGAGTATGATGTACCTAGTCACCTATAGATATTGGTGAATACCCGTTGAGGTCTTGGAACTGTACGTCATTCGCCTCAAATTGCGGGGGTTGAAGATGGAGTAAAGATACAGCGATTGGACGATGATACTGGAGCCTTTTCTGATTCCCGCCCCAAGATTCCCATCTTGTAAACAGTAATGTGTAAAAGTAAAAGTGATAGTAGCAGGGAAAAGAACACACTACCAATCACCACACCTCTATTGCCATTATCAAAATCTCAACTCACAACTCGCAACTCAAACAATACATTTCCATCGTCGCCAAAACCACCAGAAAAAGCCAAGAAAACGATTGGAATCAAGGAAATCGGTACAGCGAACTATCGATACTAGGTATACTGAGTATATCCCACCAGAAGATTTGGTTCCATACCACCTAAAATTTGTGATCACGATGTGTGGTAGGGTGTATGGAACTCCGCCTCAAATCGAAGAATGGAATTCTCTATACTTGCTTCAAGGTGCAACTGCAAATGCGAATGCGAATGCGATGATTTGGAAGATGGCTAGAGTATACACCATTGGGTGGGTCACTTGGCCCATTATTTCCTCAAATCCATTCCAGCAATTTCCCATACATCATCCATGACAAGAATAATTAGGTGATTGATCAAAGTTCAAACAAGCACCAACAAAGAAAAAAGTCAAGATAAACACAGCAACAAGAGCATACATAGAGGGGGTAGAAGAATTTTTATAATGTAGCCCTAGCTAACCATTCATTGCTCATACAATTGATCTTGTATAGCAAATTGCAGAGGTCCAAGAGTCGAAAGTCCACCGCATAGCGCCATCGTTTATGCATAATATGTATATGCGACACCATTGAACGCCCATTCGCCCATCCAGCCATCCATCCATCCATCCAGCTAAAAGCAAAATTCTGATAGCTTCTTTAGCTACCAGCCACCAATATTGATTTCGCGCACCCGTTTTCAATATGCCGAAACACAAAACCTAAGTTGATTCCGGGACCTTCTTCTTCCTCCCACCCTTTCCCTTCCCCCTCCCCTTCTTCTTCGTCTCCGCCCCCATACTCTCCTCGGCCTCGGCCTCAGCCTCACTCTCACTCCCCTCATCCTTCTTCGCCGCCGTCTTCCTTTTCTTCCCCCCACCCGTACCCGCCTCCTCCTTTTCCTCCTTCGCAACCGGCACTGTTTCCTGCACCCTCCCCACAATCTCGCTCAAAAAATCAAACTGTTCGTCCCCCTCCACCACCCTCTTCAAACACCCCGCTGTAACTCTCTTCCCCCCCTTCTCCCTTGCCACCCTCGCAGCTCCTTGCACTAAACTGATCATAAATAATTCCAACGCCTTTGATACTGCCACCGGTGTAACTTGTGCCACTTTCCCTACCTCCTCATCGGCTTGCATGATGCGTTTGATGCGGGCGACGGGGAATTTTGTGCGGATTTCGATGCCATCTGGATTTGGATTTTTCGGAGGTGGATTATTGGATATGGGGGGTTGAGGCGCGAGGGCATAGTTCGACATGGTTTGTGTATATTGAGGGTTGGAATCGAATGTATTAGGGATAGTTGATTGAGAGTTGACGCGCGGTTGACGTGGTTGTCGCGTTGATATACTACGAGGATCTGTGTTATATTCGTGATTGTATTCGTGCCCGAGAGGGTTGTTGTTGTTATTGTTATATCCGTATAGAGGGTTGTTGGACTCGGGTTCAAAAGGTGATGCGATGTTGTTGAAAGGTAACTCGAAAGATTTCGTAGGTGATGTGTTTTGATATTGAGAAGAAACGATGGGTGAATTATTATTATTATTATTATTATTATAATCAGAATCTGATTTGATGGTAGAGGGGTAGTAGAATTGTGGGGCCGCTGTAAATGAAGAATTTCCTAAAGGTCGGAAGGAATGTGAATTTGAATTTGAATGTGTTGGAGGTAAAGCGGAGGGAATTGGTGGCATATATTGATTTCCGCCGGATTCATCAAATTCCTTCCAATTTCCACCCCTAGGGAATATTTGTCGTTGATCTTGTTGATCTTGTTGATTTTGTTGATTTTGTTGATAATTCACATAAAGTTGATTATGTGGTTGTGATGGTGGGGCGTGAACGACTCTTGAAGATGCTATACCAAAATCAGGAATTACCGGTGATCTGGGAGCGTATGATGATGATGATGATGATCCAGATGAAGTTGTTGATTGTTGATTTTGATTTTGAATTTGATTTTGAATTTGATTTTGAATTTGATTTTGAATTTGATTTTGATTTGGATTTGATTTTGAATCAGGTCCGAGTCCGGGTGTTAAGAAACTCGATAAATCGGGGGATTGAGCAGCATAAGTTGAATCCATATCTTCTTTTTTTTTTATCCTTTTTTTTCAATGAATTCAATTTTTTGGACGTTAATTGAGGTTAGATTATCCGAATTTATACAAGGCTAATAATAATAATGAAATAAATTTGTTGATAAGACTTGACGAATTGGAATGAATCTTTCAAAATCCACTTTTGAAAGAAAAGTCTTGGGATTATTACCTAGGTATTATTGGGATTATTTTCCTTGGTAAAAGTTGGTATGAAGATCTACCGGTACCTAGGTAGTAGGTAGGTAGGTAGGTCGTATTTTTCTGCCAGTTTTTATGTTAACTTTTTGGATCTAATCCAGTACCGGTATGATTCGTTCGTTCCAGGTTGTATATTAACTCCAAGTCGTGTCGTATCAAATTTGCTTGCTTGTAGACGGTTCTGTTCTTTCTTGAAATTCTTTATCAAACTGGTTCGGGTATGTACGTACCGACCTTTATATATAGATGGATAGATATATCTTCTCTCCAGTTCAAATACTGTAATAATGAAAAGGCTCCTTAGGTAATGTTGTCTGTCTACTTTTCCCTTTGTTCTTTTAACTCGATTTTTAACTCGATTTTTATCGAAGCTCTAACTCCTAGCTCCAGCGCTCCTTCATCAAGTCGTCATAAACTCGTTTATCGTAGGGCGGTGAAGGGGGGTGTCGGCTAGTTCAGATGGGCTGGCTACCTAGGTAGTATTAGAAAATAGCTCGAAAGAGAATTTAAGAAAGATTTAAAATGATTGGTTGGAAAGATTCGGTGGAGAGAATGAAATGAAAATGAATAATCTTGACGAAATTCATAAACTCTTAAAGATTTTGATTGGTTGATATCTTTGATGATTCAATAAGATTCTTGGAGGCCGAGGCTATTATTATGTGGCATTTCGATATGTATGCATCAAAATATCTTTTGGGGCGGGGTTGAAGCTGCATTTATGTACACAAAGAGGCGGAAGACAAGGCGGAAATGACTGACTGCCAGTGACTGGGTTTGAGCTGACTAATCGTGATTGGGGCTAGTTTCATAAAACAATTCAACCCCGGCCCCCCTTGTGAGAATCGTATGGGAAACTTGGAACGCGAATAATAATACCCATCAATATTCACAGTCTCGACTTCTTTTATCGAAAAACATCTTTGAATGCCTTCACATTTGAGACTCTCTCAAGGAGTCAAGGTACATATATCCTCATTTCTTTTGAAAATATTTATTTGATTCAAGAAAGGAAGGCATCTCGAGTTACACAAAACAGTCATTCTCTTGGTAACTAAATAACTTCCCAGGGTCAAGCTTACACGAGACGCGTCGAAAAAAAATAATCATCTGTTGAAAAAGCCATCATGTCATCTCTACCTGAGAGCATCTGCATACAAGATCCAAGTTACAACATGTCTTGTTTCAAAACCTCAGATCCTCGAGCACGCCACTCCTTTTGACTCATCACCGGTACGTATCGTTTTAGGCGACTGCATTTCCAAGCCTCAATCACAACCTTCTCGAATCTCCAGATATTGAATGATGATAACAAAGAGCTTACCGGAGATCACATAAAAGCATAGTTATGCTACTATCTTGAGATCATAACCCGGCTATTCTATAGCTTGTGGTTTTGACTCGATTTAGTCGTGATTGTATGATGGAATAACTTGATCTAATCTGACAATATCGAGATTTGGGCATGAGGTTGTAAATAGGCAGATGGTGGTTACAAGAAGGCAATGTTTGGTGGTTTGTCTTCTAGATACTTGGTAGTTCCAAGTATTCTTCATTGGTCTCAATTTTGATAAAGTGCTATGAAATACTCCATTTTCTCTTTCAATCTCTATTATTATCAATGTCATTTGTTCACATTCACATTTCTATCTCTACCTTTTATGCAAACCACCCATTCAAAACCTTAATCTCGACAGTCATTGCTTGAAACCTGGGCCCACGATATCTGCTTCATCTCATCCGATATTCCTCCGTACTTTTTATTTGTTGCATACCGTAATTTTTGCCAAGCCTCTATAAGTCAGGGTCTTGTCTATAAACCGTTGGAATTCTGAGGAATTGAAATCTTCATGAGGCTACCGGGCTATTTAATCATAACTATTATGATAGTTAGAGGCTATAAACGGCTTCGAAATTTACCAACCATCACGTACGACCAAGGATATTCAAATCACTTATGAGCCTCTTCTTTAGAAGCTTCCTCTAGATGACAGATCTTCCATTTTACCCATTATGCTGGTATTCAATCCCCTCCTCCACCTCCCCATCTCCATATGTTTGTGTGTTCGAGGGGTAAATATCGTACCTCGTGCTTTAGTGCTGAAAACTTGAAGTCTTCCCCCTTCTCCAAAAAGCTATACTAACTAGGTATGTATCTTAAGTTTCTTTCGGTTTTTATAGCACGTGATGAACACGTCTGCATTTCCGACACGTGATTATTACCTCCTTTGCAAATATACCGATCTCGTTCATGATCAATCGGTCGTGATCAACCATTGTGATGAAGTTATATTTAATCGAGAAACATTATGTAGTCGAAAATACAAAAATATAAAAATGTCCTCTGAACTTGAGCATAGGAGCGGAAGTTTCAATAGCGGGAGCGGAAATCATTTGCATTGAGATAATGACCACTGAAACCAAAAACAACTCACCACGCACACCAATTAATCGCTTACCACCACCATGCCAATGCCAATTCCCATACACCCTTACATCATTTTCTCTCCCATCCCTCACCACAACACACTTCCAACCCCCAAGCCCCAAGCGCAAGCCCAAGCCTCGGAAGCTGCCACGTATTTCGCACAATCCAGGCCGCCAGCCACGCGCAACCCGGATCAGCCTAGCGCGACGAAAATGATGGCCCACGATGCGCAAAATTGCTCAATGATGATTGACGATGGTATATGGGGAGTACCTAGTATGTCATAGGTGTGTTTTTCCCCCTACACACCGCTACATGCCTCTACACCCTCATTTTTCTGAGACGTGCAACAAAATGGGCTGGGGGAGAGGGTCTGTGGAGAGGTTCGTGGGAGGGAGCCTCGGGAGTCAGGGAGGGCGGGTGCTGAGTAAGGTAGGGTAGGGTAGGGTAAGGTACCTAGGTAATAAGTAGGTAGGTGTTTGGGTAAGGGGTAGAGGAAATTAATGAGGGAGGGCTGAAGGGGTTGGTAGGAGAGATGTATTATATAGGATAAATGGATAGAACATGATTTGGATATTTAGGGATCTTTTTAACATACTGCCCCCCCAAAAAATGTACATTACAATTTTATACATCGCTTTCTTCTTTCCTACCATTTTCCCAGGCAATCTTTTACACTCTTATCTTCTCGACATTTACAATATGATAGATATGTAAATGATATACGAAGTACATGCAGACTTCTTTTAGGATAAATTAACCATTTTCCCGCGAGCGAAAAAAAGCGGAAGGTTTCTGCTTCGGCTATTTTGCATTTTTCCTCCTCTCTCGGGAAAGGTACGAAGTACAGCTTATCCATTATAATTTATTCCCGAGGCTCAGGTAGGGAGTACGGACGGAGGAGTACCTCAAATGGTCATATCTTGCATACTACTATGTAGAGCTCTACTAGTAGTATGATAAGTTGTGTAATAGCACACTTTTTCTTCTTCTTCTTCCTTCTGATGCGTTGGCTCATACATTTGGTGGACCACTGGACAGACATGTGAAGATTCATAATGGGAGAAAAAAATTTGCCATGGAAAATAATTATTTTGCGCAAAGAGGCGCTGCTGCTGCTGCTGCAAAGTTGTACGGCATCGTTTATTCACCAATTACCATCCATACATCCATTGAAAACCAAAAACATCTTGTTGCGTATCTGAATGTATTTTTCATTGGGGGGGGACTCCTTGACGCCCGAGCAGATGAGATGAGAAGACTCAAGATACTCCGCCAATAACAATTCCACCATGTGATATAAGCCACCACCCATCCCTCGGTCGCTCGTGTAACCTCCAAGTTTCACAGCATTTCTCCCCTTCACCAATAGCTACGCTTCCACGAGATGCCCAAAGGTAAATGTTGCAAATCGCAAAAAACACTATTTCGTGGCTTGCATATCGACTTTTCCCTTTCTCTACGATAGCAACCGCAATTGTTGCAAGTCTCATCGTATTTTGTCCGAAGAAAATATTGAGATGCATGTGCACCGTGGTACGGCATGGATCGCATTTTCTCCTCCAATAATGGATGCTTCATGTGATGTATGAAAGGAAAAGTTGCACGTCTGAAGAAATTCGCAGAAAATCTTCTTTTGGCATCCGCCTGCATGTTTTTCTTTCCCGGCCAATCAGCACAAGGCTGCTGAGATGCGGGAAAGCTGCACGGATGAGGTGGACTCGCACGCATCGCATCTCCCATCTCTCCTACCAATGAGCATCTCTCCATGCAAAGACCAAATGCAAATGTTGCACGTCGGACTCTAGGACCATTGGATTCTCGTACTCCACACCATCCATCGCACCTACCTAGTACCTACCTACCCGGCCATCGCAAAGATTTCCAGAGCTAGTCGCATCGCAGGCCAATCGGCACATACCTTCCACCGCAGGCCTCATGGTCCAATAATCCTTTATTCCTTTGGCAGAATGTGTCCTGTTGCACGTCTGATGAGGACCGCTCGCAAATATAAACCAATGGGCGATGCAGTGAGAATTTGTTGCTTGTCTTCCATGCAGGAATATATCATAAGATGCAGGCCACCTTGGTGGACCCGGAAAATGGACCAATTTATCCCATTCGAGCGATAATTCGTACAGGATGAGCTGGCCCGCCAATGGCAACCTCTCCTTGTGATTCCAAGCATCGAGATTGCTTATTGTTGCATGCGTTCTTTTCTTCAAGTATCCAATAATCACTTCTCCATGTGATGAAGAGGAATTTGTTGCATGTCTGATATTCTTCCTGTGGTTTCCCCCAGCTCTTGGATTCCCCTCTTTTCCACATCCCCTCTCCATATCCAATACCTAATAACTATCTCTCCATGTGGTATCACTGAACCTGCTGCCCATCTCAACTTACATGAACATGTAGCCTTCTCAGCCAATACGACGACATCCAATCAATCAATGAACCAATTGCCCAAGCCATCTCCCGATTCTCCCAAAGGTATTGTCCCCAAAACCCATTCGCAACAACATATTTCGATAAATCACCGGAAACCCACGGTGCAAGCGCACGCATCACTCACCGGATCCCGACGGGAAAGAATCGGATCTTTCGGCCAATCACCATCGCTTCATGTGACGCAAGACATCGCTTGCATATTGTTGCAAAACGATTGTTGCACGAACGCTTTCTCGTCCTACACACCTTCCATCACTGTCTCATTCACATCCTCTCATAACCTTACGTCCATGATCCATCATCCATCATCCATCATTCATCCACACAGGATAATGCAATCCAATAGCTATCCGTCCTCCATTCCCCTAACCAATAATCCTCCTTCCATGTGATATCCCACTCTCTACGCATATCTTGTTGCCCATCTAGAAAAATGATCTTTTTGTTAACCATCCAATCCGCATCCCTTGTAACAGGCTACCTTCCATCCCTCACAAATATTCCACTTCCCTTTAGCCAACTATCGTCTTTTCCATGTGATTGATACACACAGAACCTGTGCATATTTTTTTGCGCATCTAGAAAAATCTTTGTGAACATCACGCCCGCTCGGTACCAACTACTACATCCATCCATACCCTGGGCCACATGGGCGTCCGCGATTCGGAAAGGAGAAGTGTTGCTGATCTGAGCATGCGTACCCGCGGATTCGATTGCATCGTGGGCTTTTGGGTCGGCTTTTTATCTGAGTGTCATTTCATCCTAAACTGGAGCATCTTGTATGCGTACCAAAAAAAAAACGTAACTTCTCTTTCTACTGAAGCATTATGACACATGCATCAAATATTCAAGAGCCATTAGAAAATGTTATATTGTCTCTTTCTTCCTCGATTCGATCTCTACCCCTCTCTATCAAAACTATCGTATATTCAACTGCCGGTAGGTATCAATATCCCATTACCGATGAATTTCCTAGAGCTCGGCCTCCAACCTCACCTTGACCTTGATGTTCCTTCTCACTCCCCGCTTGCTACTCCGTTTTGCACATTCATGGAACTCTAACAAGTTCCCGTCATCTTAAACAATACTCGACGCGATTCCCTCCATCTCATTCTCAAACTTATATTGGCCATCACATCCGCCCTCACGGTCCGCTGCAATACCTCTCTCGCATCACGTTTCCCAAACAACTTCTTCCCAGCGTCCACTCTATTAAAGCCTAGTCTACCGCGCGGAAACTCGATTTTGGGGTATGGGATCAACTGTGAAGTGTGATAGGCGGCTTGGTTGTACGTGAGCACGAAGAACATATATCCGTAACACAAGTGCCCCCGCCTCGAAGACCGCCTACAAAATCGTTGACATGCGATGCAGTGTATAAGCTAGTCCATCAAATCTGTACCCAGGTTCCTTTTACGGAAACAGTTTAATTTTGTTTCATCGTCTCCCACATAATACATTGTAGCTAAGAAGAAGTTCTCTTAAAAAAGCTAGCAAGAGATTAGAAAATCGCGGAGAATGAAGTCAAGGAGACTGAATGAAATGCCGGATGCCGGATATCGGATGAACCCCGGGTATGTACCCCGCAACACCAAATCTTTGAACATCACTTCTTTTGGATTTAGTTCTACCCTAGTATCGACTAGTAGCTGCACTTTTCTTCTCTTCTCTCTTTGCTTTTCTTTCCATCTTTAGACTCTTGATCTTAATCATAATCATAATTAGCCATACCAACTTCCAATCCATCCAATTCACCCATGTATTCTTCATAGCTGTCTCCTTTGCCCATTAATGGTGCGGGAAAGGGAAATCGCAATATAATTCTTCAAATCTTGAAAGCAGGTACTGACATTGTCTTTGAAGAACCCAAAAACCCCCGTTCTTTTGCATCCGCTGAATTATTCATCAACGTAATATACAGGAATAATCCTATCCGTATTTCTTAGAGCGATCAGTGATATAAGTGCAATCATAAGGAAATCCATACGAATACCAACTCCAGTATACTAGAAAGCTCAAGGAGAGTAAGAGGATAACGGAGACAGCCATGTTTTCCAAACTTCTTTCAAAACTACCCCGAGTCGTGTGTCGAACAAAGCAAGGCACGCATCCTACTAGAAGCATTGAAGAAATCGAAAATATCAGGGAGCGGGAAGCCAGAATACAAAGCCCAAAGAGAGCTTCACGATCATAAATTTGCCAAGTCAATGGGAATATTGCAACGACAGCTGCAACTATTAAAAGAGAAAAGAGCTGGAGCAAAAATATACCCATCTCTGCGGACAGATGAAGAGCTCGAGTGGTCTGCAAGAAATCAAAACGAACGAGCAAAAGGACGAGAAAGAATTGGAAATCAAATTAGAGAGTTTCAACTATTGAGGGCATATTGGTACCAATATCACCCAGATCTGCATACACCTTACGTTTATGGTCGAGTGTTTTTAAACAGTATAAAGAGCGCGTATTGGAGGAAAATAAACTTGCAGTTCTCCCAAAAAGTCAAGAAAACCAGGGACTGAACGAAAACGATACCGAGAACGACGAACTTCCATCCTGCACTGTATCTGAAAATCTAGGTCCGAATGAAAAAGCATAAGAAGATTCATGATGGTGCTATTACAAACAAATAAGAAGAGATGATGAACCTTACCCAAAGACTCTCGTACCATACCTATATCCTTCTAGAGATATCAAATCAAGATGAATGCACCTATTTCATATGTAGCAACGATGTAGGGAGTACGCCCTTAATCACTCACTCACTCACTACCTACCTGATGAGAAATTCCCACAACCTACTTGACCCAGCAATCCGATCCCCCAATCCCAAGGTTCTATTTTTTTTTTGGATATCATACCTACATACGCCTTGCTTTCCTTGTGAATGAGAAGTTTAAAGTACGACCAGCACGCACTCGCAAGAGCCGGAAAAGCACCTAGGGATCTTGGGAAGTCATTGGCCAAGACTCCAAGTAGGCAATCAACGTCTTGGTTTCCCGTCCTCGATAAATAACTTATAAAAGAATAATGGCCTTTGGTAGTGTTCGAAATTATATCAATATTCAATTTCATGCTGAATGGTCGAAACCGATTATATCAATGTGCAAAATCTTAGCAATGGATGTCCAAATTTATATCAATACTCGAAACTACATCATTCTACAAAATCTTGTCGATATAGATCTCGGCCGCAACTTTCGAACTTGAGATCCCCGTGGATGTGTCTCATGTTTACAAAGAGTAGTGGTCGGAAGAAAAGTGATATATGATGGCGAAATTATTCTATTACCCTAGTGCGCCGTACTTCCAATACTATCCAGTATATCCGCAGCTTCCGAAAACTCCTTTCCCAACGCCCATGACTCGAAAAAATCCGGTAATAACAATCGTCAGACATAGCGATACATGCATGGTCTTATGATTGGTATCGATTAAACCTCTTCGTACTTCATTGGCTTCTTTCCACTCGCCTCCGCAATCTTCTTAACTTCAGCTTCTTCCGTCTGATCGATAACCTCCGTAATATTGATCATCTTCCCAGTTCTCCCCTCCTTACTCTCCCCCTGCCTCTGCGCACTTTGTTTTTGCCTCCTCTTCTCCCTCTCTATCTTATCCTCCCAAGGATTCTTCTCTCCATAATCCTTCACGTAAGGATTCTGCCCACTATATCCCATCACAATCGCTCGTTTCACATCCGGCAGATTGAACAGCGACTCCCACGCTTGCCGCACAAGTTTGTATTCGTGGAGTTCGTAGTCTCTGATGCATTCTTTGCCTTCGGCCGTCCAAAAAATTATTCTCAGAGTTCCAGGGTGGTGGAATTTTCGAACTTCGCCAGTCCAGGATGTCATAAGGGTTTCCTTGAGGGACGTTATACAGGAGCCGAGGTAGGATTGTTGCATTTCGGGGTGGGAGTCGAAAAAGATTATCGGGCTACCGAAGTTAAGATTGGGGATTTTGGAGTTCGCCATTGTGAGATGTGAGATGTAAGATATAAGATGTGAGATGTAAAATGTAAGATGTGTAAAATGTAAGATGTGAAATATAAAATGTAAAATGTAAGATGTGTAAAAATGTAGGATGTGTAAAATGTAAGATATGAAATATAAAATGTAAGATGTAAGATGTAAGATGTGAGATATAAGATGTAGGATGTAGAATGTGAGATGTGATGGGGTTTGGTTTTTGCTGGTGAATGAATGAAGGAGAAAATTGTGGGTGGGTGATGCATGAGGCTTTTTGTTATAGTGTACTAAGATCGGCTGAGGCTAGGCCCTCACGATAAGATCACATGATATGTTCACCTTGTATAATCATGAAAATATACAATCACATACTTTAAATAAATTGAAAATAAATTGATATGAATTGTGGGCGAGCACGCTCGCGGGTGTTTCGGAGCGAGTGAGATTGATGATTATTTAAGTATAAATATGTTTAATAAGATAAAGTAACTATATTAGTTAAACAATTAGATTATTTAATTGTAAATAAGTATATTAATAATTAATCAAGTTTAATATTTAAAATAAAATATATTGAAATTAAATTTATTATAATTTAATATTATAGTAAGAAGGAAAAATCTTTTTTAAAATTTATAATTGTATAAATAGTTTTTATATATATAGTTTTATAAAAAAAAAGATAAGTTTTTARATAGTAAGAAAAATAAAAATAYTTTTAAAATTTAATTTTATAATATAATATATAATATATATAATATTAATTATATAATAAAAAGAAACAGAATATATTTAATTAGATATTATAATTAAAATTATATAAATATAATTTTATATTAATATTTATATTGTATACAAGTTTTAAATTTTAAAAATCTTTAATTTGTTTAATAATATTATATAATTATAATAATTAAATAGTTAATATAAAAGTAAAGTGTATTTATTTAAAATAATTAAATAACTATTATCATTAAATAGTTTTTTAATAAAATTATATATATTTAAAATATAATATATATATGATATATATATTATATAAACTAATAGATTAATTTGAATTTATATAAAAATTTACATTATGTAAATACTATATAAAAATTTTTATTATATAAATTTTTTTTAAATATGTTTAAGTTTAAATAAATAAAAATGATTATTTTTATTTCTTTAATTAATCTTTTTTTTTAATTAATCTTTTTTTAATTAATCTTTTTTTAATTAAACTTTTTTTTAAATTTAATTTATTTAATTTTTTATTTTATTTTTTATTTTATTTTTTATTTTATTTTTTATTTTATTTTTTATTTTATTTT
>NGKI01000001.1:1308247-1328251 GCA_002162615.1 Myriosclerotinia duriaeana
TTTTGAACATTTGATTGATTCCTAGTAATGGACGATTTAAATTCAATTCAATTCATTTCAATCTCAATCTTATAGCGGAAACACGGAAACGTCGCAAGAGACACACCAGTCTCAATTAAACAATAAGAAGTGAGATGGGATATGCAGCTTGAATAATTAAAGATATTGCAGATATATAAAGGCTGGGAGTACCCTCCAAGTTAGCATACCCATTTCACATCAAGATTCGATTATGCACTGCACCAAGTCACACAGATCTCATATCATGATCACATCCATCCATTCATCCATCCGTCTATCTATCCAATCATCCACTTGAAAACGTATTGTATTAGAAGCTATCATATCCTAGAAACTAGAACTAAAACCCTCGTCTCAATTCCTAGTATACCTAAGTACTCTAACAATCTCGCTTCGCTTCTTCACGTGTCCTATGTGCTACCACCTTGAATCGAATCCAGATTATCCAATTCTTGGCTTCGAAATCTGAATTTGATGCTAGAATCGTGGCGAGAAACAGAATGGCATGTAGCGAGTTGTAACTTAGGGGGCTCTGTCGTTTGGTGTGCTGTGCTGTGCTGTGGACCGCCGTTTGGGGTTTGGTCTTTGGATGTAGTGATTGATGGAGTATTATTGTAACATGGCTCGGAACCGCTGAAGAGTCTTTGATGTGAGCTCTTAGGTACTGTAGTGTAAATGCATCATCTACATTGTGATACATGTGATGAGAATGAAGGGCACAAGGCAAAGCCAAGCTGGAATGTGGTGTTAGGTTTGCCGAAGCTGTTGTCGGGATGGTCCAGGGTCGTCTTATGAGTGTATTTTTGTAAATAGGCTAGCGGGAGCCTGCTCGGAAATAACTACCGGAATAATAAAGCAATGCCAGGTCAGTGCAATATATTGTACTATATGGGCGTCGAAGGTGTTAGCGTGTCGAGAGAATTGTCTCAAGTTCGGACAGAGGACAATTGACTCTGAAAGCCAGCAGCCTACCATCCGTTCCTTGAAGCTTTCATTCAGGTTTGAATGCCTCGTCTTCAGCAGGGGTGGCTGCAAAGTTTCGACCACCGGCTGCAATCAATTCCCTATCGCGCTTTCTAGCTTCTTCTCCCGTTCGTTGCCTGCCCCATTTCTTCGTTTCGGTCTCAGGATCTAGCTTTTCTCTTTGACTATCTCTGTGTCGTCGAACACGTTCTCTAGCCATGGCTTTATTCCTCTCATCTTGAACCTGTGCCACAGCCTCTCTGTCCACTGCCTGCCCTTCTTGTTGTCTCTCCTTCTTGCGTTGTCTGCATCTTCGTTGTCTCTCTCTGTCCATGTACTTTCTTCGTTCATCTCTCGCCGCCTGGGTAGTTCCTACAGGTGGTATCCCCATTCCTTCCTGTGCTGTATTAGTATACGCATTTTTTCAAGTCTCAGGAGAAGAGTTCAAATTGGGCAACTTACAGGTTTTGGCGCAAGCTTTCTTCGTTTATTAGAGGCACTACTAGTAGAGTCGATTTCAGGTCCTTCATTTCCAGCAGATGGTTCTAGCATATCCCGTCTGCGTTTGTTACCAGGTAGTGTTGTTTCAATGAGAGGTTCCGGAGTATGTATTGACTCTTCGACTTTTGGAAGTATTCTTCTTGTATTGGTGCCGCGTTTGTTTTGGAGTATATCAACTGGATTTTCATCTGGAACCGATGCTTCTGCCACTTCTGCGATATGTTCTCTCTCCAAAACGCTGCTTTCCCCATCTTGATTGTAAGAAGGAACTTCATCGTACACTACTTTCTTGGTAGGTCTGCTTCGTGTTCTTGATTTGGAACCGCTCAAAGAGTTGTTGACCGGGTGCTCATCATTTGCCAATGACTCTGCCATTTCTTCGTCGTTCTCCCATTTTGGAGCATTAATTCTTCCACGTGGAGCGCAAGAAGAAGCTTCATCATTTGCCACTGGCTTTGCAATCTTTGCGGGTCTGCCTCGTCCTCTTTTTTGGGGGTTATTCGAAGGTGCTTCGACCGGAGTTTCCTTATGCGCCAATGGCTCTGCAACCTCTGCAACCTCTTTTCCTTTATTACGACCGCGTCTTGGAGGCGGAATCACTAATGGTCCATCACTTGGTGACCTCTTTGTTGTCTTTGGGGCTTTTCCTAATTGCTCATCCGTGGTATAAATTGACGTGACATTCTCCTGTGCATCATCTTGTTGGCTGCTTTTTTTAATTGGTTTGACAGCTTCCTGAAGTTTCTCTCTGACGTTATTGCTCTTCTTATTCAAGGGTGTATCGAGAACAGATTCATCTTGAGTCGAAGAGAATGCTGTGTCTATAACTTGTTCTTCTGGATTGTTGCTGCTGCCGTGACGTGTCGGAGTATCGGAAAGGGAGTCGGTTTGATGCAGGGATGAAGAATCTGTTGCATTTCCATTCTGCTGGAAAGGTCTAGGACTTTGTAATTTTCCAATTGTATCTGAAAGGAATTTCCACACTCTAGAAGACATTTTGTCTAGTCGATTGATATTGTTGTTTGTTACCTAGACAGGTAGGTAGGTAGGTAGGTAGGTGGTTAAAGGAAAATGGAAAGAATGAAGATTCTTAAGGATTGTGGATGGGATGCAAAATAATTTTGTCACAGTGACTAGTTTAGAAACTAGTGCGGCCGCAACTGTATTAATTGCCAAGGTAGGTAAGGTCAATATTAGGTAATAAATGAATGGATAAGGGCATTCTTATCCTTATCACATTCCAGCCAATCCAATCATGCCGTACTTCGTATACGACGACGACATTATACGACATTATACGCCGACATTGATGGCAGTGACATTACAACAATGTAAATAATATATACCTAGTAGAAGGTCAATTGGCGAATTGTTAACCTTTCTGATTCCCCATTCCACCTACTCTATGAGGTTATTACACATTCAGAAGAGAGTACTTCGTACCTACCTAGTAGGTAGGCCTCCAGCTTTCCCAATAAGGAATGTTTTCGTTCGGATTATTAGCCAAAAAGGGTATTCTGTCACGGATATTTAATATATGACAATGACGCCTCAACTTTTCTACACATTTTACCATACCCGTTGGAAGAGGGAAGCAAAATACAGCGTGGTAGAGGGGTTACCGGCCTAGTACGTACTAATCTATAGTCCTGGCCACGTATAAGGAAGCTAGACAACATAGAGCATCGATATATGCAATTTTATTCGTCACGACTCATGAGGCAGATGGTGACGCCTCTTAGTCTAAGACCGGAATCATCAATGAACACGTATGTTAGAAAATAGGATGAAATTAACAACTGCGACTGTAGCTCACTACTTTTTGCCTAGACATCCCGAAAAAACATGACGATCAGATGTCATGACGAAAACACCAATATTCTCAAAGCCATCTCCCCAAATCCCATTGATACAGACAGATTGGCACCACCAGCACCACCAGCACCACAAACTGCAGCGCAATATTAAGAAGTTCTGAGTCCTTGAATTCCTTTCAAGGTACTCTGCTTATCTCCCAGAGGAATCCATCTTCAGCATCTCCATAGTCGCCACTTCGTCCCAGCAAGTGACGTTCTGTGCCAAGATAACCGTACAGATCTTTACAATTATCGCAAGGTCGAGGATCGTCCGTTTTCATGTTATAAGAAGCCCAGCATACGCCGAGGCCAATTCCACCACCGTTGTCTTTATCCGGACCATATATTCTCTCCAAAATATGGTCTTCCAGGTCCTGGTCATGGTCCCATCTCACGTCTACCCCAGTTAATTGCCTCTGGTAGGCATCCAGCCATTTTTCATCCTTATCAACAAACATGATCAAGTTCTTTATTGCTGATCGGTTGACACGAATATCCGCATCAACAGGAAACCCTGACCATTTATGGAATCGCACTTTTCTGCCCTCAAAAACCCCGAACGTTCTTGACAGTTCCTTCCAGATGTACTTTTCTTCCTTGTTCTTTTCCGCAGAGTTCGGAAGTATCGTGGCAGGTCTCCTGATATCCGTGTATAAGCATTCGCTGTACTCTAGCCCATTGGTTGTTTCCAAATATTCACATCCGAAAGTGCTTCTGAAGTAAGGCCTACCATTCTGACCCTTCACTCCGCCATCCCGAAGAAGATATCCCAAGCATTGTGCAGCCAACATAGAGTTGATCTGTTGAGGAGTTGTCAAACCCCGAATGTAGATTTCATCTACTATTGGGCCTATGGTCTCTCTCGTCAACTTGCGCAACGCGACGCCGGGACCAGGGAGCTCGTCGGTGAAGTTTGCGAGATCAATCATCATAGATTTTAAATTCCTGAAGGCAATTCTTTGATTCCTTGATATTTTATGATATCTTGACGCAGACTTCTTGTTAGAATTGCCAGAAAATTCGAGGCATTTGAGAAGATCGACAATTTGGCGCCAGCAGTAGCTCTGCAGACCGATCCAGCTAAGGTTAAGATTTGGACAACGCTTTATGCAATTCATCCTGACCTCCTCTCCCGAGCCGTCATAACCAATTAGAGCGTCTTCGGATTCTTCATTGTCTGAGTCATTGTAATACTTTCCGACAACACGCAACTCCAAATGCTCTAGCTCTTCACAAACCTTTGGGTGTTTCCTAATGAGCCACCTCAGCGAGGAAACTTGGGTGAAAATGAACTCGTTTATGCGAAACAATAGTTTGCTTCCTTCTGCGTTGAATACTTTTGATACTCGTAGCAATTGAATAGGAATATGCTGTTGTTCGGCATGCTCCGACTTGGTGACGTTAGACATCAGGATCTTAACACCTGGATCGATTATTGGGTGCGCTAGTTGCAAGGCAAAGCCAAGTATACGAAGTTGTAATTCGACTGGAAACTTGTTATTTGGCGTCACAGCTGGACTTGTAGATGTAGCGATCAATTTGGAACGATTCTGCATAGGCCAGGGAATGTCATAAGCCTTGAGGAGTTCCCGGAGATCTGCATTCTCGCTCATGAGAGCCTTGTTTTGTGCTTCGAGGAGTTCCCGGTGATCTGCATTTTCGCTCATGAGAGCCTCGTTTCGTGCTTCGAGTTCCTCGTTTAGTTGATTGAGCTCCATGATTTCTTTGTCCAATGGTCGGTGATTATCGACTACTATTGGGTCGTCATCTGCTGGTCCATCCCAAATTTTCTTCTATTTAATTGATCAGCATTATATCCAAGTAGAATGTGAAGTTGACTTACACGTCTATTATAGACATTTTCCATTGTGCCACCAGGTTTGACAAGGTACTGTAGGTATTTGACTTAATTGCAAAGCGTCGATTGACAAAAGATTTACTGATTGTCTGTATGAAAGAGTCTCTGGTTGTTCAAATAATAAGTCTTTTGTCTTGATTGAACTTGATTGAAAAAAATGTTGTAGATCGGAAGGGGTTGGTGTTTCGAGTCGAAGAATCTTTCCGAAAGGTGGGAACAAAACAAGATGCTAGTGGGGCATACTAGCTTCAATACTGCTGTATTGGACGAGACAGGCGAAATGACCTCCGCCACCCGGCCAACAAAGATCTTCTCCATTGCCTTATCATCACGGGACATATCCGAGGTGAATACTAGGTAGGTAGGTCTGTTTAAAAAGGATTTTTACTGGGATGGACAAAATGCGTTCATAGGGCATGGAAGTAGAGCTCACTTTTCAAAAGAGTCAAAATCAAATTGCTCCTCCTGTCACCAGACTCTCGCAGGCACATCTAAACAGAACCTTCACAACTTATATCCCGAGAATCAAAACACAAATGTGGAGTGAAGTTAAAGTACAGAAGAGGAACACTGGACTGACATGAACATTAAATCCAAGCAAGCAAGCAAGCAAGCTAGGCGGGGGGAATCACCATGACTCGCAAATACCGGCGCATTATGGTAGACATGATTGATAAGAATGCCCAAGTGTTATCTGGAATGCAGTATATAGGAATCATGTCTGCTGCCAAGGGAAATCAGAACAGAGGAACATCACAGGTAATCGAAAACAAGGGGCCGTGGTAACTATAATCGTCCTAAAAGGTAGACAATTCGAGGTGACCACATAGCAGCCTTCCTCGCTCTCATATCACTCGAAAGGAGTGAAATTAGCAGATGGGTTTTAGAGCTTGGAATGCCCGACACTTTCTTGGTCACCGCTCAATATTCTAGTTAGTTATCACCATCTTCAAGATTTCTACGTTTCCCGGAGGAACTTAGTTGGCTCAATCATCAATTTCTCACGTTCACGCCGAACATGGGAAGTCGATACAAATCGAGCATCCACCCAGGAGCCGAAACGCATCCCCAACAGCGGGCAATGTCAAATCTCAAAGCACAGGGGATTTGGGGAGGATATTTGGTTCCCGAATGGAGAATGAGTGAAGGCATGCAAATGAAATTGCGCCAGAAAGAGGGTGGGTTCATTCTATGATGTTGCTTGGTTGGAAAGGACGCGTTACAATATTCTAAGTTGACACTATTAAAAACATAGAATGACGGGAGACGTGTTTGGAGTGATACTCCAAATGATGTGAGGTCGCGGTTACAGCTTCATGACAAACGTATGACACACCTCTTCGCCGCTCTGGGCAAAATCAAATGTTTTTGCTGACTAATAATTACTGTAGATGGTTACAGCGTTGAGACTGTCACGCTTTCCAAATTAGGCGAATTGCTCGCTCTTTCCCAGAAAAACTGAAAAATAATCTCAGCATTTTTTCCTTTCACTCTCACTACTAATCGACCGTTGGGGTTTTTCCTGCTATCACCTACGCATCAAAGCATTTCAAGTACATCAAACCTCGATTTTCTTCTGTCACCGATTGCCAGCCTACCAGGTAAGATCAGTCGCAGTTCCTTGTACGATGAAAAATAACGTGGCGCCAGTTCATTGCCCGGCCTCGTCTCCTCCTACTTCTACTCATCCAAGTTTCTTTTCCCCTCCTCCGACATCCCACAATATGAAGTCTCTCACTCCATGGGAGTACATCATGGCGAGACGTCGCTTCACATTGTTTCCAAAGCTCCCAATTGAGATCAGAGATGAAATATGGAAAATGACTCTCGAACCACGATTGGTTGAAGTGTGGCCAATGGGTGGAAAATACGACGGGTTCTATTCAAGAACTCCTCTGCCATCTGTGATGACAGCATGTCGGGATTCTAGGGCAGCTGTTCTACCTCTCTATCCTCTTCTATTTGGCGGGGCAATTATTGAGGCCAGGATTCGGCTAAACTTTAACCTCGATACCTTGTACTTTGATTGGAAAATCCAAGACCAGCTTGCTGCCTTTTTGTCATCGATTACTAAACAGGAAGCAGAAAAGTTCCGATACCTCGCTATTGACGGATATCTTCAGCTTGGACGTGCCAGCTATGATACATACGATCTCAACGTATCTAAGCTCAAGAATTCCCCTTCTCTGCGTTATGGATTTCGGGTTGATTACAGGGCTGTGAAAGTTGAAGAGGAGGAAATGCAGTTGATCTTTTCGGCAATGTCTTGTATGTCAAATCTAAAGGAGTTACAGATAGTCTGTGATGCATGGCAGATAGACGTTGATGGCTATTATCAAAGACGCGATGAGTTTGCTGAGTTGACAATTTTTGATGTCGAGGAAGCATACGACCTTTTTCCACCAGGTGACGGAGTGTTCGATTATCGAGATGAGATATTCCACTTTTTATATGAACTCACATGGTTTTATAACATAGAGTGGAGCCAGTTGGAGGGTAGTATTCCTGGGTGTTGCGACGTTTGTTCTCAACTTGGATGGAGATTTCCCAAACCATCAAAAGATTCTCCTCGAACTAGTGATACGGTCTATATAGAGGAGCAATAAGTTGGTGGGATCTATCTTGAGACGACAAGATATTTATTGAGGAAACTATGCATCGCTTTTTAAACTCACGCGGGGCGTGGGGCATGAAAACCTTAGCATGGAGGGAAGCTCAGACTATATACTTGAATGAAATGGTGGAAAACGGAAATATTGCTGATAGCTGCCTGTATGGAAAAAAATAGTATATTGCTTAATAATAGCATTGCTGGCAGTCAATTTACTCAAATACAACGCTTCACATTGAGTTTGCCACCATTGCTGTGTGCGAGAATATTCATCACACGAACAGCGCGAGTATTTGAGAAGTAGTAGGGAACATATAGCTTACATCACCATAATTTCCTTTTCACATGATAAGCTTTTCATGGTTACGATTTTGGTCGTAATTGACCTCTAGCAGCCTAGCTTTAGCAGCCTAGCTTCAGCTGCAATACAACACCCTTGTTAGAATGATACTCACTAGACCACCAGCTACCACGATGGCGGACTATCATATTTAGACAGGTTTTAATGTGGCTATCTTCCAAGCACGGGGCTTTAGTCCTCAAAATAGGTTGGTATACTAGAAAAAGATAATATGAAATATTTTATCAAATGGGAGGATATTGTGCGTAGATTTCTAGTGTTCATGATACAAATTCCCACCAGACTCTCATGACATCCCCATCCCCGTATCTCTCCCCAATTCAAAAGAACCCCCGTCCCCATCCCTCCCCATCCTCCCTACTCACCCATCTCCTTCCTCAACAGCCCAGTCCCCATCTCCATCTCCACCCTCACCATCAGCCCTCCCCATCCTCTTCTCCTCCTTCAACTCCCTCATCACCCTTCTCCTCTCTCCCTCATCCCTATCAATCAACCCCACCACCCGATCCCAACTCCTCGAACTCCATCTCCACGCCCTAGCCATAACCTTCGCCACCCACGTTTCCGAGAACCCATTAGCCGATCGCCCAACTTCCCATTCTTCGAGCGTTTTGGCACCATCGGCGCCGGTCTCTGGCGTTGGGATGTAGAAGATTGTTATGAGGAGACCTATTAGCATGAATATTGAGAAACTATAAGAAATGCGATGTCAGTTTCCAGTTTTCTTGCGATACTCGAAGTTCGAGATGTATGAGACGTACATTAAGAGAGAATATGGAAGCCAAAGTTGAATATCGTTGTAGTCAATTTTATGACCATAATTGACATATGCGAGAAATAGTTGAGCGATGACTGATCCGAGTTTACCAAAAGCTGCGGATATGCCATGGGATAACGCACGATAGCGGGTAGGGAAGAGTTCTGCTGCAATCTGTGGCAGTTGTTAGAACTTGCTTCTGTCAAGAGGGCTATAAATGAAGGGTTATGTGAATTGACTTACTATATATGTGATGGTGTTTGGACCTGTACTCCAATTAGTTGACGCTCCGTCGTGGATGAAGGGGCATTACATACCAAAATTAAAGAATATTTGACACAAAATATACAAGACGATGGTAGCTGCTGAGCCTCCAATATTATACAAATGCGTAAATGAACCTCCAATAATGATAAATAGAATGAAAAGAAAGAAGAAACCGATCATCTGGATTTTTCGTCGTCCGATTGTATCGATAGCCACGAAGGTGATAGCACAGCCGGTAATTGCACCAATGGAAACCACTACGAGACTTTGCCACACGTCGTCGATTAAAAGAGGGTAGATCGAAGTAGGTGGTGTTCCGATACCGTGCCAAATCGTGGCTATGATATGGGGACTGTTCATCCCAAGCCCGCTATGTCAAATTATTAGAAACCGAAAGCAAGGAATGACGTACTCGAGATCATGAACAATTATGGTTGTAGTACAAGTGAAGTAATTGAAAGTCTTGTTAGCATTATGACTTACTAGAAAGGCAAATCCACACAGAACCAACACATCGAGGTTGCAAGTAGCGTCCTTAGATTTCCTTTATACCAAAAGTAGTCTTTGAAATCTTCCCAAGAAGGTATTGGAGGTGGTTTGTTATCATTAGAAGTAGCCAAAATCTGATCCTCCAGATGAATCTCTTCTATCCCTTCTCTTTGATCTCCTTGCGAATTGACAGAACTTGGTCGCCTGTTTGCGCTCATCGTTGAGCCACGGAACCTTAACTGCGGTGATATATCTATAGAAGTAGTAGATGCAGCCGCTGACCCTATTTCCGATGGAAGATATCTGTTCAGCTCCGATGCTGCCTTCTTACTATCTCTACCTACATCCGCTGTATATCTTGGGGATTCAATGATAGTAAGCCGAAACCAAAGGGCGATAACTGCCGGTATGACTCCTACACCGATGATCCATCGCCATATAGAATCCATGGTTTTGAGACATTCGCCAGTACAATTTGATATCGTAGCATCTGTTGGTATTTCATTTCTTTGACTTGCAGCAGCGATCAAAGATACTAAAGTTGCGGCAATTTGACCCAGGGGTTGACACATAAAAACAGCAGTCATCATTTTCCCCCTGAGTTTGTGTGGGGCAAACCTAAAAAACATTTAACAAGATGATATACGTAAATGAAGAGAGCATACGTACTCTGCAGTGATCACACTACTCAATGGGTAGTCAGATCCAATACCAATACCTAAAACAAAACGCCATACCAACAACCATACGATGATAGAAATTGAACCTTCGATACCATTAGACGACATAACGACCCCGAGTGTTGCGAAGATGGTGATCATTAATTCAAGTCCATACATCTTCCGTCTCCCATATAAATCAGCCCCCAGACCGAATCCAATCTGACCAATCATAGATCCACCTAGAGTGACAACACTAAGAGCAATCTCGTAGTTGTGCGGCATTACTCCCTTGTTAACCTCATCTCCATAGTATATAATTCCAAGCATGGGAACCACCATGTTGATGGCAAATATTGAATATGCATCAGTGAAGAAACCAACTCCAGCGACGACCACTACCCAGAAACATTCTGAGAACTCGGATCCCTCAAGACGTTCAAAGATGTACTTTCTTCGGTCGGATTCCTGGATCAAGAGAATTAGCTAGTTGTTAAATCAGGAGTACGATGAAGCCAACATCAATATGGTCAAAATCACCATCCGCGAAAGGATTTAAAAATAGCTTTAGCCAGCGCAATCCCCAAGGCGGCATTGTATTATTATGTGTGTATATTGTTTGAAGAATTTGCGCGTTTTAAACCTTCTAGTGGGTTTGAATACTAGGAACTGTTTAGTGTCAAGTCGAGGACAAACTTGGATAGTGGGAAAAATACGTGCTTCATACTCGTCATGATGATGGGACGATGATATACCGAGATAAATAGAAGTTCGATTAGATACATTTGCATGAAACTCAAGGCTAGAAGAGAGGCGTATCTGCGAGGCACGTACACACAGCCTGCCGCCCGATTTCATATTGTAGCTGTTTCTGGAAGCTGCAATGATACGCCAAGGTAGGAATGCGTAGTTCAATACGAAATCACGGCGGAAAATAATCTAGAAGATATCAATAGATCATGAGGATGGGTAACACGAGATTTTATCCAGCGACACGAAGACCGTCAATGAGTCTTCAAGCTGACACCTGGGTTTTTACTTCTTTCCAGACGGTGATGAGATGTCATGGACCGAGTCTCATAGTGTATCAATACAAGTCTCTGCCTGTCTGTTGCTTCGCCTTCATCGTATGCCCAGGTGGCTCACATACATTTCTTTTTGTATCTCAAAGACCATTCATTATACGAGAAATCCATGGTATTCTCGAATGTCAAAAAGTTGGGATGAGATTCGCGAAGATGATATCGAGGAGAAATGAGCAGGGGTCACCTTTGCAGGGTTTCGCACGTGGGTTCAATGATTCGTTTCCAACGACTGCTGGGAAAACCTGGAACACACTACTTGATGCAAATGCATCTCTATATAGCTATATATCATCACTTAAGTTACACCCGAACCTCAACACTGTCCCCAACGGGCCCAACAACCGGTTCATGACAGAATGGGTAATAATTCAATATTGCTGCTCCACAAAGCATGGCAACAGGGCTGTGTGCCGATCATGTAGATGCAGGAGAATATCTACTTTTTGTATCGTATTTCCACATGGGCGTTGATTAACTCGGGTTCGAGATAATTGAGACCGTCTCAATCCAGCTTGCAGTGTATGTATCATCAAATCGCCCAGAAATTGGCTAGGCCAATCCCTCTTACCTCGAAGTTTACGTGTGCTACCCCAGGCCCCAGGATATTGTTATGTCCCTGTCCTGGAACTCTCGCAAACTTGGTCATAGATTCACTTACTTTTTCTTCTATCAATTCAATCCGAAGTTCTCTTGTTATTGATTCTTTCCTTTATTTCTCCTGTTCAATCGCTTATATATTGATCTACGAACTATCAAGTGTGTCGAGAAATACATCATGAGTGGATTCGGGTGGTCGGCTGGCGATATCGTTGCCGGTTTCAAGGTGGTATGGGATGTATGGAAAGCCATTTCTGATGGGCCCATGAGTGCGAAGGTTGAAGCCAAACGATTTATGGAAGAATTCCAACTCATCATCCAGTGTCTAGATGATTGGGAACAACGAAATGAAGGTTTAGCGGAGAGCTCTAGCCTAGAAAATGCCCCGTCACAGCTTAAGCAAGAATGTGTCGACTTCGTCTACAAACATATGCTCTTGATACGGACGGCCAACCCTCAAACAATTATATTCAAGAAGGGTGTACCTATTTGGTTAAGAAAAGCTGCCTTCTCAAGAGAACAGATCAAAACTTTATATCAGCAGGTTTCATGGCCGTTCGAGCGAGACGAAGTGTCGCAGCTGCGTACGAAGATGGAGCTATACCTCAGTCTGGCCACTTACAAGATATCTGCACTGAATCATTCAATTTCTCAAGATACAAACAACATGATCCGGGAAATAAGGTATATCGTATCACTCAAACAAGAATGCAAGAAACTAAATGATGTGTAGTATGTCTCATCAGGAATTAATTGCCTCCAATTTGAAGCTGGTTTCCTCTCACCTCGATTTGGTATCCCTGATTACACTCAATTTGAAAAGAGTAACACATCCTCTCGAATCCGGCTCACAGATAAATCAAATTGACTATCCTATGCTTCGTCAACTTGAACAAGCCTTGGCACCTCCACAACCCCTCAGAGCGATTAATTCCAATCATGGCGTCCAGTACCCCTGGCAAAATCAACACGGTGAAGACCCACCTATGTCTGTCACACGACCAACTTCCTCAACCAAAAATGACATAAAAGATGATCGCGACGAGAGATGTTACGTTCTATCACAAAGATTGGAGAATCTGGCGATGAGGCGCGTCGAAACAATCGATTCTATCGCTGTTTCACATCCAAGGACAGGGACAGCACCACCAATTGACCCACTAATTTCACGTTTAGAGGATATGCGAGGACAAATATCCGATGCAGTAGGGATACAATGCATGCAGTTAGATACATTGGCTCATAACGAGCATTCATCGCCAATCTTGGAACCTGAGAACGCTTTACTGAATGAGCTTGAGGCGTGGAATCAACTAGAAAGTCGGATTCAACGTGAAATATTGCACCCTGCGCATCTTAAGACACAAGCTGCACGATCGAGTACTGACTCAACCACTTATGATATATCAAATTCGCAAGCATCACCTCGAAGCAGTGGAAGTTCATTCCTGGAATTTACAGGATTTTCTCCCACAACTGGCAGTCCTTTGGGCACATCCCCAATGAGCGGATGCCTCGGAGTTCCTTACAATAACCCCAACAGTACTCACGGATATTTTACATCGCCTCAAAACTCTGATAGCTCGCCCGGACATAATAGACCTTTGTCCACGACGTCAATATCACCCACACCATCAATACGTGTCGATCCATCAATTTCGGTGTACTTGTAAGCTTTCACTTTTATCTCCAGATCTTTTCACTTATTTTGTTACAGACAGTATCCAAAGCATGTGTTCAACGGGTTTGTACAATCTGTCGTTAGATCAGAAGCTGCAGAAGTCATAACGATAAATACCGTCAGCCAGGACGGACGTACTGAAATTCGGCACTCAGTCGATTTCTCTAGTGTCTCTACCTCAAAAACATCCATGATACCTTACCTCGATAATCGCCACGTCGACAAAGAAGATGCTCATAGATACCGTCTCCAAATGATAGGCTCTCATAGACTTAAAGTAACCAAATCCGATGAGAATCAAGGCCATAAGATTCTACGTTTCAGTTGCCCGCCAATTTATACATTTCACGGCAAGAAAGGTATGTCTCTTGGGCTCTCCGAGTTGCTACTATCCCTCATTGCTGATTTGTATCAGATTTCTTGGAGTTCCAACAACTCATTCTTCTTAAGGAAGTCAAGCATTACTTTGATGTTCAATGGATCAAGTCTACGAAAGACAAAGAATACCAGTGTCGCCTTTCTACAATCCGAATCCTTCGCGACCCGACCTCACGGGCTCGATACATCCTTTATTTTCGCAAATCTTCGGACCACAAATCTGGATTTGAGGAATGGCCTGGTATGCAAAGGTATTCTGTGTCTTTGAAATCTTCACTAATGATGGGATACAGTGTCAATATTCAAAGAACCAAAGGAACCCAAGACAAAAGTCATAACTCTGGAAAGTTTTGATGGTGGGCCATTATACGTGGCTCGCAAACTAGCTTCGAGACTGATTAGAAATAATACACGGGGTAGTATTACTACAATCGGCTCCCAGAAATCGGCGAATGAAGCATATGAGAGACTTCAGGATAGATCTGGGCATATTTCTGGAAGAAGGAGTATTAAGGGGCTTATTGTCGAGTTTTATGATATTAAGGGTCAGTAATTCTTCTGATTTTTCGTTTACTTGAATATTTTTTCTTACTTACTAGTCAAACACGGTGCTATTTCACTACACTCGAACTATGGAAAGCAACACAACTGGTTTTCCTCGTCTGCTTTATCTCTGACAACAACATCTCTCTATTTTCCTCTTTCTACTCAAACTAAAACCTCTCTTCTCCAGATTGCCACACATTCTGGCAAGAATTTACAACCAAAGAATCAATCTTTGATGGTAGCTCCAGCAGTAAATCAGAACTCTCCAGCCATGATCCGAGATATAGTTTTGCGGAGCTTGCTTAAATAATCGACGTAGGGCGCTAGGAAGGGAATTAATTAGAGAGTGGAAGGGCAAACCCGGGGGAGTTAATATAATTTTGCATGTATATAACAGAATGTGTACGATTTAACGACTGGTTCAAGCAAAAAGTTTTTTAGCCATTTTTTTAGCGAGGGGGTTAAGGGGAAAGCGGGGCGGCTTGTTTGGTTTTGCTGGGTCTTAAGATTTGGGAGGTGGATGTCTGATTTGGTTTGATTTTGATGATACCCTAGGCATTTGGAGATAGAGAAAAATTGAGACGAGTAATTTATATACATGTGCTAGTAAGCAATAAGATTCTTGGGAGTGGGGAAATGGGTTGAGGTGGAGGGAAAAGGAACAAGAATGTCGTACGATTGACATGATATCTTCATTTCTCAAAATTATGATGACACAACAACGTAGAACACAGTTATTGATGGTAATTTTCTTTCCAACGGATATTTCAATTTTGATCGAGATTCCTGATACAAGATAACCAGGCATGAACATTATTCACATATCGCCACGGATGCAAAAGCGTTAGATGAGGAAAGGGGAAGAATCGAGGAAAAGGAAATAGCAGATATTCCTCCTTTCCCAGCAACTATTTGGAAATGAATTGTAACTAACTTGAGTAAGCCTCCATCTATATGTATGTATCATTCCATATACTCGAGTATCTACTTCATATTGTTTATCTTTATGTAAAGACCATACCACACCATATATATTCCACATATTACCATCTCCTCTCGAAATCCCGAAGCTCTTACTCGTGCCTGAGAATTTAGTCTAAGAGCTTGGTTTAAGGGTTACAAGAAGATGCCGGTGGAGAGGAAATTGAGAACGAGATGATATGATATGTTTGGGTTTGTTCGCGGTGGAATCTGGTAGTTTGAGTCTCAAAGTAGGTACCTAAGCGGGGAAATTTGAAGAGAATCAAGAGATGAAGATAGGGATCTAGACATCAGGAGAGAAAAAAATGGTTGAAGATTGAATTTCTGTGACTTGGTATAATATTCTGGAATGCAAGAGCATCTGCAGCAACTTCCAAAATCTCGATAGCTGAATGATCATATCCATTTATGTGCAGTTCCTTCAGAGTTTTCTAGTTCTTGAAAACTGGAATGGCGAAAGATCGTTTGAACACAATATCAGAATCAATCCATTGGTCCTCCCAAAGCTACGGTTCTCTCAGTAGCCAGAGTGAAGGTGCAAGCTTTGGTTGAATAATTCTTGATCGAGATGGAACTTATCGGGATGCGACGTTTGATCCTTATGCTTCTCGAAAAATCGTTAGGAACAGGATTTGAGTCGTAAAGACTGGCGGAAGTAACTTTAGGAGGAATGTTACGATATAGGGGTGCAAAAATGAGTAATATTCGAGCCGGGACAACTTGTTATGTGTCATGAAATCGTTACGAAAAGGCTTCATGCTGCCTATCGTAGACCTTTCGTGGTAGGTAGTAGAATTCGCAGGAGCCTATGGAACGTCTTCCAAGTTTCGTCAGATCAATGTTAAGAAGATTTCAAGGTACTGCTATTGGGATCTTTCCAAGCCATTCTTTGTACGAGAGCTAGATCTATATCATGGAGAAAAAGAAGACTGTCCTGGGTACCATAGTATGCGGGCTGGTGCAGCGAAGTTTAAGTCATATAAAGCACGCGCGGAGGCTGACCAGAAGATCGAGGAGATGGTCGATGATGTTGATTGAGGAGCGGGTTTCGGTGCTGGTGAAGGTATTGATTGTGCAAAAAATTAATTCATTCTATAGAAGGAATAGGTTGGTGTGCAGTTGATGTGCTTTAAAGATTTGGGGTGAGGAGGAGATGGACTTATGCTAGAGGTTTGGAATAGTGACATAATTACTGAAGGTTCCAGTCAGGAATGAACTCAACTCCACCACTCCCAACAAAGCAGGCAAGTGACTGTACGTATATAATCGCATAATTACCCGTAAGACATCAAGAGTGCCCAGTACGCTCGTGGGCGCCTAAGCTACTCAAATGTGAGGATATGTTATCTGATGTCATTTTAATATTTTAACTAATCACAACAGGACGATACAGGATTCAATACCAGCTGTTCAAAATTCTAGTTAGCGTATTGATAGTTTCGATTTTAGTGATAAGTTTATCCATTAGTGTGAAAATTAAGTTTATAAAGCTTATATCCCTACTTCTTTCAATTCAAATATTCAAGTTATTCAATCTAAAGCTCTTTAGGATTTTTAAGCACCTCCAGAGAGTGCTATAATAGTTTTGGATATTACTATGTGAAATAATAGAAGTGAATAGTACTTTGAACTGAATTAAAACAATTATATATGGCTTATTTTTGATTATTAGGCTGTGAATACTACTTAAGAGTACCTGATATAGAGTTCATAAGGCATTAAAGGCAGCTAAAAACATCATCTATACAACATCGCTTCTAAGCGAGAATAGATTTATGTACATATTTAATAGGCAACCTTGGAAGCTGTAACCATCTTGATCTCTACAAAAACATTAATTTCAATTCCACTCACATGACCAAATCGCAAAGCAGACAGACACCCAGATTTCTACATTACAGATTTCTACATTACACTCCTATTCCCCAAAACGACAACCACTATTCCGATCAACCAAACCGACTCATAAGAAACTCATCATGAAAACCATATGGGAAGAAATCTGGTTACCATTCATGCATTCTACAATATCATTTTTCATTTACAAAGTCCCCATCAAGCCACACTGCGACCTTATCAGATCCATCAAATCCTTCATACTTCTTACCCAATCCTTCATACTTCTTACTCATATTCTTTCAACCATCAAAGATTTCACAAGAGAATATGGAGAATTTGTGGTCGAGCTTCTCGAAGCCCTTCTCATGTTCAAGATCTTTTTTTCTTCGCCTTGTTATTTACCTTACAAATGTCTATATGTGTCTTCCTCCCTCCATCAAGACCTGGAAAATCATCTTTCGATCCATCAACGATGCCTACAACAACGCCAATCTTCCGTTATCCGCAAGATCCAAGGTTCTGCTTTCTGTGATTACTGAGGTTCTACTATTTCGTCTTGTCATGGCAATGCTCAATGTCTTCTTGGTCTATGCCGGCGATAAATCCATTGGCTACAAATTCACGCTTCGATATATTCTCGATGCCTATAAAATCTTTCATCAAATTGATTACCTCGATGAATTTACGGCGATCAGTATGACCATTATTTCGACGATAATTTTCGTCATTGTTCCAACGATGACTATGGTTATTCTTCCAATAGGCATTATTTTGTAAATTATCCAGTTCCATTTAATATTTGTTATTTGAACTTACACTAACTCATCTGATAGTCTGGGAAGGCGTTGTGTATGATGATTAGTTCAATACCAAGATTAGTACAATCGTTTCTAACGGGTACGAATCTATTCCTCATGGTGAAGTCCGAATACATTGCTAAGACTAATAACATAGTAGCACACTCATTGCTTACTTACTCGAATCAACAATAAATTCGAATACGTAATTATGAACATTATAATGATACGATATACCCGGGAAATCGATTTGTTTTGCTGGTCAGGGGAGGGGAGAATTGGGTGCTATTTAGAGGATTTTTGGGGTTAAAGGAAGGAAGAGTATGTTGGTGCTAGTGGATCTTCCAATGTTCATATGAAAGAATGAATGAAGGACGGAGGGAGGAGTTTGGGAAAATAAAAAACGGTGTTTCTGCACAGGCTTACAAAGTACTCGAGCTCAGGCGCATCGAGTGTTTAATATGCTAGGTATCAAATTCAATGCGTTCATATGTCCTTCCATCCCTTTTATCTTATAGCCTCCCCATTTATCGTTTCCACGGCCAACATTTTCTCTTGATGGTAGTACAAGTGGCGGTGGAAGCGGAGGGAAATAGGTGGCGGTAGAAGTAAAAGAGAATCTGAGGTTGAGAAGGAAAGGGGGCCTCGTAGTAGCGGCAAATACGGTAGAGGTGGATGTGGACCTTCTTGGATTGGCCTTTTATCCCCCTAAACATCACATGCGAGCCATCCCCCCTTAGAAGAACATCATACACTTAACAGTATCCCAAGCATACCTACCATTCATACACCTTCCATATTACTTGTTCCCCATAAAACACCTACCTACCTTCAAGTACTCCTGCAACAAATAACACAACTCTAGAATCGAACACCCGTTAGGCCAAAGCTATTAATGAAACCTTGCCTTGAGTAATCTCATCAACCTGAAGTATCTTTCATTGGGACCAAAAAGGGGCTTTTGTGATATATATATATATATATATATATATAGGAAAGATGTTAAAAGAGACCTTAGCATACGAATCTAAAAAAAAAATCAAAAGGAGAAGGATATGATTATTTACAAAAACATACGAAATTGAAGGATAATATGCTACTGTATCAACAAATAGAGAAGGACGAGACGACAGAAGCAAACACACAAAGACAATCTCAAGGAATCCGGAAGGATCGAGGGGCTCTGTAAAGCGTATACACATACTGTACACATACTGTACATATACTTAGAATTTCGACATAACCCTAACCCAATTCGATAAGAATCGCCCAAAAAGAAAAGAAATCCAAAAAATTACTTCAAAAGCAATCGAAAAAACAGGAGTTTTAGTCCTGCTTCAACCAGCAAAGAATCATTACCCTCCCCCCACTCCCACCCCACAAAAAAAATACACCAGTAGGCATATCGCATCGTCCGCATCGTCCGCATAGTCTTAGCGATAAAAAGATGAAATCTACCATAAATCTACCAAGTTCCCTACCATCCCCCCATTAAGAACCCAAATGAATCCGAATTCCCCAGCGCACGCACAGCAATGCTCGACATATAAGGAGGCGTAAATCTCCATCAAGATTTCTCCATCGCCAGGGTGAAACCCTTGTATCCTACTGCAGAAACACAAACATCTTGCATACAGAAGAAGAAGAAGAAGAAAAAAAAGAAGAAAAAAGTGCAGCAGAATCCCAAATGCAAATAGATGCCAAGCACTTGCATCAAAAAAGCATGAGGTAAATCACCCCTTCCCATACCACCACCC
>NGKI01000001.1:1328476-1339557 GCA_002162615.1 Myriosclerotinia duriaeana
CCAGCCAGCCAGCCAGCCAGCCAGCCACCCATCAAAGAAAAAGTTGCCCACGATGAGAAAATGGGATGAAGGGGTCTCAAGGGGACAACATTTGCAGGATGATGAGCCATTTCGATAGCTACATACTCCCCAATAAAAGTAAATTATAATTAGACAAACTAAATGGCCAACATAAAAACCACGCATAACTTACCCGCACGTCGGGAAAGAGCCCCCGATATTCCACATGAAGTGATAATAGTAAATAACAAAGCATGGCTAGAAAACCTACCCTTTAAGAGCAAGAGTTTTTGAGAACCAAGATCAAAGAATCCCTACCCACCACCATAAATCCACCACTCCAGTCTCTCGTGCATCATATCCTCATCTGCATTACATAGTGCCATGTCTATGTCGTGTCCAGAAAACGAACCTGTACGGGCACTGGGGTGTGCGGCTCGCTCCTATCTCCGACACCAATACACGCATGTCACAGCGCCATTGGCATCGATCCACGATCCGCGATCCACGCCCCCTCGCCATTCCTCGACAGAAGGGGAATAGCCGTATTCCCCTCACGAATCCAGAGACGCTGGATCCCTTTTATTCGTGCTCAACTCCATCACCAGTTTTCTCGTTAATGAATAATAATAATAATAATTCCGCGCGGAAAGAAACCACAATTCCACGCCATCGAACCCACCGGGAAAATCTTCCATCTGATCTATATTGTGCATTGGCCGATGCACAAGCGGATGAAAGTGTAGAGGCCGACTGGATTGGGAAGCCAATCGTTGTGCCGTCAAGCCGCATGGTTAGCAAAAGTTGATGCAGCAAGCATAATACCAGGTAGTATGACTATTGTACGCAAAGCTGGCAGGCCTTCATTTTTGATCACTGTTACTTGCAATCCCCAATAGCCTGAGATCCAGGATAACTTAATGCAAGGCGAGACCACGCAAGGCCAGACCGCGCAGGGCCGACGAGATATTGCAGCGAGGGTATTTTGGCAAAAAAAAAAAACCAAAGAAGTTATAGAAGATTTGAAAGGAAGGGATATTCTTGGTACTTATGTTAGTCATACTATAATACGACTATTGAGTATCAAAAGCGTAATCTTCCCTAAATGCATATGCTCTTAGATGTTAGCACGTCGGAATTCCCTTATAACAACCCCGATCTAGCTGGCAGAGTTTTATATGTAGAGCTTTCCACCGCAACTATAAACCCCAATGGAGAATTGCCGGCATTGGTTAAGAAGTTTATAGCCTCTAGAACTTGCGGAGGATTCAATCCAGATACCGCACGCATGTATCGCAAAGCCAATAGAACCTTCAAAACTGTCTGAAGAAGTTCCCTGCGTTAATTATCAGAGCACTTATATTCCCAGAAGAAATACTCCATACCCTACAAACTTCCCACCACCGCCAAAACGCTCAACATAAAACTTAGCAAATCAACGACCCAAAGTATCCCAAATTATCCCGCCGAGGAAGGTGAGTTGGACATTTCCTGAATTGTGCCATGTAATAGATACCTCGCACACCATCCTCCAATACCAAAAGCCAACCACCCATCCCATTGCATCAAAAACAAATCTCCAATCAACCCCCACTCTTCTAAGAGTTGGGGCCACAACTTATCGCACCCCCTTTATATAAAGAACCAGCCCTTTTATTTTCAATATCCCTTTTTAAATAATTTATTATTAATTAACTCTTCAATATTTTCTTTTCAAATCTTCAAAAAATAGCACAGATTTATAATAAAAATATAAATCATAAATTTTATCAAAATTAGCATACCCCTTAATACACTAAAATTATTTAGATATATGAGGATAGAAAATCCTAAAATTGGATTTCTAAAAATTTAGATATACCAAAATTTATAGTAAGAAGTATATATAAATCGAATTCAGTATAGCAAAATAAGAAAAAGAAACAATATTAATGCTTTATAATATTTGTTAAAAAGATTTGTAGAATTATAAAAACTATATCAAAAGATTAAATTGAAAAAAGGTTGATTTTTGAATAAATCAAAAATGTATTAGGGTTGAAAGCATTTGTTTATATAATATATTGGGAATTGTATTAACATAACTATAAATGTTATATAATATACTCTAAACTATTTATTTTAAAAAAACAAACAAAAAAACAATTAGATTTTGTATATAAATATTATTAGTAGAAAATTAATAATACTGCTGTATATAAAAAAAAAAAGGTAATTGGAAAAAAGTTATATAATCCAATAAAAGCTCTTTTGAACTAAAAAAACATAGTAGGATATAGATGACTTGAAAAGTTAATAAAAAAAGATATATAGATTATATAAAATCAATCTATAAATCAAAAAAAGTTTTGATTATAATATAAAATGCAATAAACTAAAATTATAAATCACTTTTAATCTTTTTGAAAAAGAATAAAGGCAACAAAAATATTATTTCAAAAGTATATCAAGATTAGATCCTTATATTTATTATCTTCTTGCTATTTAATAAACTAAAACTTGATTATATATTTATAAAAAACAAAACAAAAGTATATTAAAAATATACTTGATAAGTTTAATTTGAATACTTTGTACAAAGCTTTAATTAACCTTTCTCCTTACCAAATTTAAACCCAATTAAGAAAGTATAACATTAAATAAAAAAAGAATTAAAAAAACTACCATTTGTATTTACTTCTATTAAAAAATTAAAAAAGGAATTAAAAAAGTTATAAAACCTTATAAATCCCTTAAATTTTAAACTATATATTAAAAAATTAATATACAAAATAAAAAATATAATTGAAGTATATAGTTTAGTTATTATTAATTAATATATATTTTTAATTTTATTAATAAATAATATATGATTGATTTATTATTAAATTTTAAAATAAGGTAATAGAAAATGAAAAGGGGTGCGATAAGTTGTAGCCCCAACTCTTACATTTTATGCCAACTAACAAACCCCAAGTCCCGAGCTCTATCCAGGACCATATCAATCTAGACCTAAACCATCCATACTTCTCCTACACTCAATCTTATATTGCAGCAACGAAAAATAAGAAGATAGAGCACTTACATCTTTTACTATCTTATACCACTCACAGTCAAAGGCTGAAAACACACAATTCTTGGTGTTTCCAGAAGTATTATTAAATATAAAACTAATATATGGTACTCGTTGTCAATATGAAAATTTATTCAAGGGATGTAACGATCAAATATCTAAACTGTAACTCCACTGTCCTACACTCCATAATCATATCATAAATACCCCCTTTTTGTCCCATTCATATCAATGTGGCTATTCATTCTTCTTAGTTCGTTTCTTGTTCGATCTGAGAAGTTCTATATTCATATAACTCTCAAACACAATCTCTATATTGAGCAGGGAGACGAATATTGTTAGAAAGAGGTAGAGTGTTTCCAAGCATTTTTGAAACGGATTTTCCATGTGCACCAATATGTACCATTCACAAATAAATGACAACGTACTACCTATGCAAAGTGAATGGGCAAGAAAGAAAGTATGATATTATAATTAGTATCAAGTATTTGTATGGCAAGTTCCAAGGGGTTTACCGATGAATTATGTTTATATATATGAGTAGTCCAATGTTGTTGAGAAAAAGGGTGAGCAGTAAGCCGGGGAAGGGGTTGAGGATCCAGAAGTGGGAATTTATCGTGGTGCTAACACAAATCTCGACATCAGGAAATAGCTTCGACCAGTGTTCCAGACCTTGTTGTTAAAGGAACGTAGATCGTGGAAATCATCCGCTAGACTTCAACTGTATTTAATTGTAGCAAATAATCAATGGGAAAAATAAATCTCATTGCAGACCAGTTGGAGAGATTTGGCTCGTGACAAATATGTTGTCGTAGTCCCAGGCATCAAAGTTGAAAGCTTGTAATGGTCACTGTGATCAAGTAACAAATGGCCTTGAAATGTCAAGTTGGTAACTGAATCAAAAGACAGAACTAGCATAATCCATGGCCCTAGGCAGCGCGTATATCCGCTTTCCCCGCAACCAATTCTAACATGCTTCAATCTGGCGAACGTCAAATGGCTCGTCACATTCTTTGAATGAATCGCGGCATAGAAACTCAGACACATGTATTCAAAATCATGAAAACGACGAACATAACCAGCCGATTGGTCCATACATATAGACGGTGAACATTCAACCAACGCCAGATTCTTCAGCCGCGGAAGTAGTGGAAGTAATATGGCCATGATAGCACCGAAATTCCCGCCTTCGTAGGGGAGAGTTATCCCAATAAGTCCGACTCCGCGGCAAACTGTATTTGGTTCGCAATATACACGCCGACTGCGGTATGTTTTTCGAAGCAAGAGGCGGTGGTCCTCTAATACTGCTGTCATTGTGATATCCTGTACATGTACTATAACTGATCGGCCGTCAGGCAAAGCTTATGTTTCTTAAGCGCAATTCACAAAAACAATGGCATTGAGTTTTCGTGGATTGCGTTGACATGGGAGTAGATGGGGGCATTATTGTGTAAAACTTTCTGGGGCCTAGTGAAAATTTAGATTGTGTGTTTTGGTCGACTTGTTGGATCACTACAAGAAAGATCTCATCTGGAAGTTTTCGGAGCTGGGAGGCTATAATATTGGTTGATTTGATGGTTATCTTTAACAATAATGATCACAAGTACCAACAAGAACTATAGGGTATGATTATGATGAAGGTGCCTGGTCTTTATAATGTAGTGTATACAAAATGTATAGTTGTAAATACTGTGCGAGACAGAGATATCGAAGCCATGTTATTAGGCAACTCTCAAGCACCTATTCTATATACACATAACCAAAATCTCCAGGGGAAGACATGAAGAATTCCATGCCGGACTTCTATATTGAATATTCGTAAACCATTCAACCTCCTTTGAAATCAGACAAATTGCAAGATGATGATAATAGAACAAGAAGGATTGATGCATTGGACCACAAAAGAAAACCTTATAAATAGGCTGCGTTGAGGCTTGCCAGAGAATCGATTTATAATGACTTGCCTTTGCTAAGCCTAGGTGGCTGTTTCGGTAGTGTAAAGTATACTACACTTCTCATGCCAGTCAAATGAGTCCCATGATTCTTCCTCGGGCAGCGCATCAAGCAGCTAGACTCAGTACAACGAAACACGATGATTCGGAGGGAGAGAATAATCGAGGTTGTGCGCTGATCAAGTAGTGTAAGAAGAGAATTTCTACGGCCCGCAGACATCTCGAGTCATACTTTTTATCAAAAGGAAAAGATACGCCCAAAACACGAAATAACAATCACTTGATGCCAACATTCGAAATCATGATTTCAATCGATGTTGTTGAGTTGACTTTCAGGCCATCTCTCAATATTGCGCCCTTCACAAGACTTAGCTCATTTTGGTATGGTGAACACACATTCCTCTGACCACTTGAAGTTCAGATGGCAGGCTGTTTCAAAAGAATGTTCCGACGGTGTTGGAATGTACTTTGACACTTGAAGTTTCAAGGGAAAGTATAGACCAGCCTTATATCAACGACTTCCGTTCAAGGGAGACAATCGATTTATTCATTCTCTTTGTGAAGTTGCAATGCATCCACCGAAAAGACGTTATCCTCCGTTTGTGCCTATCCTTGTATGTATAACCATGCAATTCGGAAGTTATGTTGGGGGGATTGCGATCTACATTGAAGGGGAAACACGTCAGTAACTATTGATAGAACTTTGAAATGAGAGTAAATCTTGCAAACATACCTCGTTGTCTTCGTTATGGTAACCTCCTTTTCAATTCGCTTCTCTTCTACTGCATCAAATAGATATTTTTGGATATTAGGATGCCACTATGGTGAAGCTTCTCCAAAAGAGTCTCGAACAAATCCACTTTTTGTTTGTTATTGAACCATTGAAGGGGACACCAAATTTGAGACCAAGAGACACTAGAGATACTAGGTAAGCTAAAGTGAGACATTATACCAAATTTAGATTAGCGTCTGCCAAGTCATGGGCGGAGATCTGGAACTTACAGGGACGGTAGTCACGTGTAGATACTAAACCCAAGCCATGTTGAATTGGCAGTGGAGAATTTTGGTTACTGTTACTGTTACATAGAGTGCACAGTGCGCGTATGATGATGAGGAGGAAGGTTGGTGAAAAGGAAATCGTGGAGAAGCAAAGGTGGTTATGATTGTGAAGGAGAGAATGGAAGAAGTGAAGAGGAGGAAGGGGGGGAAGAAGGGGAGAGAGAAGAGTGAGGATAAGTCAGGAAGCAGACAGACAGACAGACAGACAGTCAGTCAGTCAGTCAATATTGAGGCATCCAAAGTAAATAGGATAGGAGTATGACTGACCGACTGACTGACTGTATGTTACTTTGGTCTGGCAACAGTAATAATAATAAAAGGCATGATTGATTGAGTGGCACAGATTTGATTGACAGCATTCAGCATCTAGCATCCTATTTGATGATTGAGAGTCTATCTATTTTTGAGGATCACCAAATCTGATACATCCGTGGGTAGCTTAATAAGTAACATTTGATGCCTTAATATACCTATCGGAGGATGGAAAGATTGAATAATAATAAATGTATGGTAGATAGTTTGTAGAAAGGAGGTAGTAGGTACCTATATCATGTGTGAGGTATACCTCTAGGTACCTAGTAAATAATATTTATATCTTCAATTTAGGAGTTATCCTTCCTACCTAGGTATTATTTACCATCTAGTATTAGCTAGCTAGTCTCTTTCTAGATTAAAACCATACAGATTTATCCATGGATTACCTAGGTCATGCACAGTCCTGCTAGTCTAATGTCATTTTACCTAAGGTACAGTAAAGGCTCCCGCTTCATAATTTCCCGAAAATCACATTTAGGTCCTAATGTTAAAAATGTACCTTTCATTATTCACCTGGGCTGCTGGGCTGCTGGGCTGCTGGGCATCTTTTTAAAATGACAAGTTTCCCTCAATCCTGGTTAATTTCAAAGCTTTTGCCCGCCCCTAGGTAAGGAAGGAAAGAAGGAAGGTACCTACTTTCCCTTTTTCTCTTTTCCCCAACTACTAGGTACCTAGGTAATAAATGCAAAGCCGACTTGGCCAAACCTTGAGAATCCAGTTAATTCAGTTAGTTAATAATTCAGCCAAATTCAGCCAAATTCAGCCAATCTATCCAATCTATCTCCAAACCCATTTATCTCCAAACCCCCTTTTGCTTGTAAGCACTTTTATTAGCACACAGACAGAAAGCAAGCAAGCAACGTCCTACTCATCACCATACCAAACCAAACCAAACTTAAACCAAACTAAACTAAACCAAGGCTCGCTCGCAAATCATTTGAAGCACAGTACAACCTCAACAACCTTAACAAACCTCCTCCTACACAATCCTTTTTTTTTACCCGCCTTTCACATCACATCAACAACATTCACTACAATCGTTTAGAATCTCTACTTTTTTTATTTTCTTCAACAATCACAAGCACAATTACAATTACAATAACAATTACCAGTTCCTTTACTTGACTTGACTTTACTTTACTTTGTATCGTATCTTACCTTACCTTACCTTACCATCAAAAAATATTGAGTACAAAAGATACTTAGTATTGATCTATCTATCTATATTATTCTATTCAAAAAAATCTTTGATCCGCATTAAAGACAACGCGAACCAATACTCTGTTGAGGTTTAAAGAATTAATATCTGGTACGTGCCATTATTCGTATTCCTGCATGTATTTGGACATCACCCCATCAAATCCATCCTCGATCTTTTGAGAATACCTTCAAAGTTACAATTTTAAAAGAGATTCACTCTATTCTTTCTCTCCCATCCTCTCCCATCTTGACTGCCATCATTTCTTAGCTCATAAAGGCTAATTTCCCTCTTCTTTGCCGTCAATAGAGTTTAGAACCTCACACCTTCTTTCTTCACCAACACAACCACCTTCGATCCTTCTACATCAATCATAACAATGGGTAAGCAATTCATTTCATTCTGGAGGAAGTCAAGACTGGGGAGGAAATGGATTCCATCAGATCATCAATCACCTCATCATCAATTGGTCGGTCGAACCTCAATTATTCCAATCCATTTGCTGCCATCAATCTTACCGACAATTCTTCGGGACGAATAATTATTTCAACTACAAAGCTTCACATCTCGAGTCTGGTGGACTCGCACATTTCGAAATTCATCTCAATAACCTGGGAAACAACCAACCACCATCTGCCAGCCACAAGATGTTTCATCATAACACTGATCTGGCTTCCATGAAGTCGGATACAAATGGTCGCTGGAATCTCATCATCACCAAGAAAGCCCCTGCTCCACCGCCTGAACCACAGCCTGGAGATAAGGAATGGTCTGTAATACGATCTGAGAGCATGTCCAAAGGCACCTCGATGCCAAAGCAATCATCAGAGAGTACTGATCAGCGTCCCTATCCCGGAAGCTTGCATCGCCATCAGCGAGGAGGAGATCGTGCACGCGCCCAATTTCGAAGCATGCTGGATGTCGAAGAAGCACCTACTCTAGAGCAAATTTCCATGGACCACCATGAGTCTATGGAGTCTTGGGTCGTGGATAAACTACAGCAGGCGTCTAAGAATTATAGCACTACTTCAAATGATTGGGCTGACATTTTACCTCTTTATACAGCTACTAACGGAGCCCCAATGGCCCCTACTCGATCATCTCCAATCCCTAATGGAGCACCGTCATCCCCACTAGAGATCCCTACAACCATCAGCCACTCGGATCCAAAGATTGCAGCTCAACAAGCAAGCGATATGAAGAACATCGTTCGAAGAAAGTTGACGGGATATGTTGGATTTGCAAACCTACCAAATCAATGGCACCGAAAGAGTGTCAGAAAGGGATTCAACTTCAATGTTATGGTTGTTGGTATGTGTAGCCTTCAAATATGTATCTTGCTCTATGCTAACTTTGTAATAGGTGAGTCTGGACTCGGAAAGTCGACTTTGGTCAACACTCTTTTCAACACTTCCCTATACCCACCAAGAGAACGCAAAGGACCCTCCCTCGACATTATCCCAAAAACCGTTTCCATCCAATCAATCAGCGCTGATATCGAGGAAAATGGTGTTCGTTTACGTTTGACTGTCGTTGACACTCCCGGTTTTGGTGATTTCGTCAACAATGATGAGTCTTGGAGACCGATCGTTGATAATGTTGAACAACGCTTCGATGCTTATTTGGATGCCGAGAACAAGGTCAACCGAATGAACATTGTAGACAATCGTGTCCATGCTTGCGTCTACTTCATTCAACCAACTGGCCATGCATTGAAGCCTTTGGACATTGAGGTTATGCGTAGACTTCATACCAAGGTCAACTTGATCCCAGTTATTGCCAAGGCGGATACGTTGACCGATGAAGAGATAGTTGCCTTCAAGCTTAGAGTAAGGACCTCGCTTCAAATTATGGAACTTCAGCTAACAAGGTTCTAGATTCTTGCTGACATCAAGCACCACGATATCCAAATCTTCGAGGGCCCACATTACGAAAAGGATGACGAGGAGACCATTGCTGAGAATAAGGAGATTATGGACAAAGTACCTTTCGCTGTTGTTGGTGCCAATTCCGAGATCACAAACAGTGAAGGACGCAAAGTTAGGGGACGCAAATATCCATGGGGTACCATTGAAGTTGACAACGAGGAGCACTGCGACTTCGTCAAGCTCAGACAAATGCTTATCCGAACCCACATGGAGGAGCTCAAGGAACATACCAACAACGCTTTGTATGAGAACTACAGATCGGAGAAGCTTACTGCTATGGGTGTTGCTCAGGATCCAAACGTTTTCAAGGAGGTCAACCCAGCTGTCAAGCAAGAAGAAGAGCGTCAATTGCACGAGCAGAAGCTTGCCAAGATGGAGGCCGAGATGAAGATGGTTTTCCAACAAAAGGTTGCAGAGAAGGAGAGCAAGTTGAAGCAGAGCGAAGAAGAGTTGTACGCACGACATCGCGAGATGAAGGAACAACTCGAGCGCCAACGTCAAGAACTCGAGGAGAAGAAATCGAGAGTCGAGAGTGGAAGACCCATAGAAAAGGAAGGCAAGAGGAAGGGGTTCTCACTCCGTTAAGGGGTGGCATTCTCTTAATAATCAGGACCTGCCTTTTTCATGATGGTACCGACACGACACAACCGATACTTTACTTTTCAATTCATGTCTCTTTAATCATTGATCCTTAATATTTGGCAGTGGACGAAGCGAGCGATGGGGCGGGGGGGGCGATATTCAGGCTCGACACGCTTCTGCGAGGCAGGTCGTGAGTGCCATAATGGAGGTCTTGCTTTTAAGAATGAGTGGTTTTCGAGGAGTTTTATTTGCACATGGAAAATGACGAAAGGAGATTTACGGAAGAGAGCACAAACAAGATGAGAAGACCACGCTTTACAAAAAATAGGTTTTTCCCCTTAGACTCAAATTCTACCCCAAAACAATTCTCACGTCGATGGCCTGGCCTTTTTACCTTTTCTCGCCACTTTCTTCGGATCAATACTCTGTATTTATTATGATAGCTCGAGAGACTTTTTTTTTAGTTTTTTTCCTTTGCTTTTGTTGATCTTTGCGCGTGGTTTTCCTTTTTTTATCTGGGTGAGGGATGATCTGACCTCATTCAAGTACGTACCTACTACCTAACTTTTGCTTTGTAATGGAATGGAATGATAAATTAAAATGAATCGAGTTGTGTGTATTGGGATGTGATGTGATTTGATCTTTGATGTGTGGTGTGTGAGCTAACGTTTAGGGAGTGGTGAGAGGTCTCGGGCATAATGTTGCGTTTGTGCTGGCAGCGGAGGGGTCATTGTGAAGTTGAGGGGGGTGGTAGTCAGTTGGGCTTGGGCTTGGGCTTGGACTTGGACTTGGATGTAGACTTGAGTTGTTTGGATGGGTAAGTTGGAGTGTTGGGGTGTTGGAGTGTTGGGGTGTTGGAGTGTTGGGGTGTTGGAGTGTGAGTTGAATATTGATTGAGAGTGAGTAAGTGGTAAGTAGTAAGTAGTAAGTAGTAAGTATATTGGTGTGAGTTTACTGTTTGATTTATTGGTGCGTGGGTTTGGGAGAGGGGGGGA
>NGKI01000001.1:1342762-1382752 GCA_002162615.1 Myriosclerotinia duriaeana
GATTTTGGATTTTGGATTTTGGATTTTGGATTTTGGATTTTGGATTTTGGATTTTGGATTTTGGATGGGCAAGTCGGAAGCCGAGGCTGAGAAAAATTGGATGGGTTGAAAGCATGAAGGGTTGGAGGTTTGGTGGTTTGGAGTCGTTGGTGAGTAATATCATTGAGATGGGTTATGTGATGATAGTGCTGATGAGAGCTGTAGTGACAGTGGGTGTGAATATTTATTAGTTGAGTAAAGATATCTAGAGGGGTGGTGATGCTATGGGAGAAATGTAATAACTTGTCACCTCTTTTGCACGTGTGCTTTGGGAAAGATGTGGATTTGGGAGATGGTGGTTATCATAAGCGATGGGGAATTTAGAAGTGAAATGCGCCAGATTAGGGACTTCTGTAAACTTGACGTGCAACAATACCTACAGCTATAATTTCTTTAAACTCACATACCAAAGACGTGAGTTTACTTACGATGGGGAGGATGATTGAGCTGGAATGGGAAGGCACGAGTCTTGGGGTGAGTGAGTGGTGTGGTACGGTGAGATGTGGCAGGCATTGGAAAATAGGTATGGGGAAAACTTGAATCTTGCGTTATGGCATTGACATGGAGGGCGCAGTCAACCAGAAAAATAAGGGACAGCTATAGAAGCTATAAGGTTCTGTGAGTTGCTCTTTCACATATCCATTGGATCGCCAAGATTATTTCAATTGACCAAATTAGATGTTGGAGAGTGATGAATGTTGCAAGGTACATGAGAGGTCTCAATATATGGCTGCTTCATCACTTATTCAGGTCGGGAAAGTTCATGAAAATATTGCTATGAAGTTATTACGAAGGTTGATCTGTTTTGTGGTACAATGATTGCTACCCTCCTGAACTCCTCAAGTGCTGATGCATGCTAATTTATGCTCGAAAATCTGCTCCTGTCATTCGCCCTAAAATCTGCCAAACCTATGTTTCCCTTCCTCTGATTTCCTTTCTTCCGTTCTTCACATGTTTTATCCGCCCCGTCTTCACTGTTATATTTCCCTCATGCAGTTTGACTTTCTTGCATCTCTCCGGTCTCAGCTTACTTCTATTCGGAGATCAAAGTCAAGGAACTCATTCCACTGATTGGAATCCTGGACTTCTTATAAGGGCAGGCCTCTTTCGATCCATGCTGGTGATAAGTACACACCGGTGCCTTTCGCGGATCCGAAATATTCTCATCTGAGGTTCTGATTCTACTACCTTCCAACATATCAAGCAAGTCAATGAGAAGTTCTTGATTGCCGAAAGAGAGCTCGCAGTTCAAAGCAGCTGCTTTATCTTTCCAGTCTCCAGATGTGTCGATTTCCTGTACAATAAAAGCAAGAAAGTCGATGAAAAAGGCTCGAGTCTTAGACTTTTGGGATGTGCGCTCGTGGCACTGGCGGATGTGGATGATGCTCAATGGTGAGTCGTCTTCCTTGCAAGCATCGATGAGCAATTTGAGGACTTCATCTTGAAGCTTATCGATAGAGAATCTCTCGGCAAAGAAAAGAAGCTCCAACATGGTACTGATAGTACGGAATCTTTCCTCACGTGTACCTGTTTGCATGTCGAAGATATCGATGGGTATCAATGATCGAGAGGCCTGGCACACAGTCCATCGGGTAAACATCCCGAAGATGGCCGGGTCGACATCACACAGGGTTGCTGCCGGCACTGCACTGATATCTTTCAAGCAACCCTTGCCCAATACTTTCTCGAATAGTCCTCTTGATACTCGAACAGTTTCTATCTGAACCATCCAGTACGCACTATATCCCTCCATCAAAACTGCGTAGTAGCCTGGTGCAGGCAGCGTACCATCGTATCTATCATGAAAGTTAGTCCCCAGTATCATTTTGAAGTAGAAAATCTACGTACTCCTGACATTTAAAGGTGAGCATCATGTGGGCAGCTGCAGAAGCCTCCTCTTGAGAAGCTTTCAAAGCACCGAGCTTGTTCGCAAGAGATTGTGCTGTGTTGGGGGTATTTGCACCAGACCAATTGCTGTTGCTAGAATTTTGTCCAGTCTTAGGGAGCTTGCATGCAGCCTGTCTATTGGCATAGGATTGAGCGGTGCTCGGGGTAGCCATGCCAGTAGTGGTGCCACCGGCTGTGCTAAATGGAGTCTCCATTTTGATGATTAGAAAGTTTATATTAATGTAGTGTCGAACGCGTTGAACGTTTTCCAAATGAAAGACAAGGTCGACCTGTTGAGGATTTTCTTATTTCGTTGCAATTAAAAAGTTATGATGGAGCCTGGAAGAGGTTGAAGAAAGATGAAGGAACGTGGACGAATCTTGAAGCATATAAACTAGATTCAGAGGTACAGTTAGGCGTAGCCGACACTAGCGCTTGGAGCGATGTTTCATTCACTTCCGTACTTGAATAATATCGAAGAATTAAGTCATAGCAAAGAAGTCCAAAATATTCAATACGGCAGATGAATTATATATATGTATATTAGACGATACCAGTCACTCCAAAACGAACTGATAGTCTCTGCGGGGTAACTATTCACCACTGAAATATGTCTATATGCCGCAGATTGAAGGCATGGAACTGAGGAGGTACTAAGAATATGCAAAGCTGGTTTATTCGAGGCTCCAATGTTGTATACTAGAGGCCGAGGGATGGTTTATCAAGATATTGCTTCGAGCTATCAGCCTAGCAACCAAAGCATCTTGCCCATGAATATCTCTCAAGATTTGGCTCGGAGCAGTAGATAGATTCTTAAAATGAGAAGGTATCCGACTTATATGAAATTATTTGAATGCTTGGCTGCGAGAACCATTGTTCGAGCGTTGGCATTTACCAGGGTTTTTGGCAATCTTAACGGTTCATGTCAGCCATGTGTTCAAGAATGGTATCAAATGATTTTTTTGATTAGTATGGCGAGTTTCTTTCTCTGAATCTAGTGTAGTGGCTCTTACAATTGATATGATTGATGCGTTTCTACATAATGGAAGGCAAGAGCCTGTGAGTTGTGAAGTAGTTCAATCAACTCGCAAACGGTATTGATAATATTTTTCAGCCGATATAGATAGCCTGTTACGATGCAACTCGTCCAGTCACAGTGCTTTTGCTTACTTATATATTTATTAATGTGAAGAGAAGGTTGATAGCCATTGTTTAACTCATATCCCCTAAGCCCTCGGCATAAGTCCTTAGCGAGGCCAGATCATCAGAGAAGTCTAGGTATTAGGAAAATACACCCGATTTAATAACGTGTGTCCAAAAAAACAGCTTCGCGAAAAACATCTAAATATGATATTTTCATTTTTAATTGTATATATTTCAACTAATATAGCTTTAAACTTAATAAACTTATTATAATATTAATAGTATTGATTAACAAAATTATTATATTAGTTTTGAAATGACTTAGTATCATATTAATTGAATTAAAAGTAAATAAATAAAAAAGTTCAAAAACTTGAAATAAAATTTTTGAAATTTAATAAATTTTGAACTTTTTAATTATTTATTTTTAATTCAGGATTTTGGTTCATCGAATGTCTTGACTTCACCTTATATCCACAATATCACTATTCTAGGTGCTGGAAAATCTTCAGCCGATATGGCCTACGAAGCCGTCGGCTGGCAGAAATGTTTCGTGGGTCTTAAAAGCTACAGATACTACTGGTCTTGGTTTCTTCCTCTCACCGAAAGGAAAAGGACCATATAAAAGTGCCTTCGAGATAGGCATGACCTGTGTAGCTGCTACTTTTACATCTTCCTTCATGAATGGGCTCAACTGGTGGACAAAACACCTCTATTCATCAAAATATGGCGTAAAATTGATGAGTGGTTTTTGGGGCACAGTCGATCAAGATGCTCGAAAGAAGGCTAATTTTGGCCGCAAGAGCCTCCAGAACTGCGACAAGTTAGAACCTCATTCTGAGTATGCCTATTAGTTGTTCTTCTAGAATATCTATATATACTAATCTCCAAACTAGAATTTTCTGGCAAAACTGTACTGGCGGTCTTCTCAATCATGAAGACTTCTACGATACTATTGCAGAGAATGTTCGCATCTTTGTTGCGGACGTGAAAGGTCTGGAAAAAGCGAGCCTTGAGCTCAAAAGCGGCGAGGAGATTCCTTCAGACGTAATTTTATGTGGTACGGGATGGATACCCTCTCTCCAATTCTTCTCTGAAGCCCAGCTTCGAGAAATCGGCTTGCCTCACAATTTAGACCAGGAGTCAGAAGAGGATAAATCCCACTGGAAGGAACTTGAGGCAAGAGTCGATGCCAAAGTTACTACTACCTTTCCCCAACTTGCGAATCCGCCGGAAGTCTACTATAAGTCCACTACAAATACTCCATACCGATTGTATCGACATGTTGTACCCATTTCCGAGTCGGGGAATCCAATACTGTAGAAGATCGCCCTATTTTGTTTATTGGTCAAGTTGGGGTAGGGAATTACTTTCCTGTTGTAGAGTGCCAATCACTGTGGGCGACAGCATATTTGGACGGCAAGTTGAAACTGCTGAGTAAGCAAGAACAAGAGGAAGCCGTAGCCCTATTCGCGACGTGGTATCGACGCAGATACCTGAGTAGTGGAGACGAGGGTAACAACATGACATTCGACTCGAATGAGCTCGAATCATTCGAGCTCATCGGGTACATGGATCTTCTACTACAGGTCTCACTAGTCATCGAAAAGGGTGGTTCAAGGATTTATTCGCATCCCTCTGGGCCAAGGATCTCGGGGGTTTGAAAGCAGAGTTCACGGAAAAATTTGAATACGGTAAATTGGATAGGTAGATAGATACGCGTGAGATTGTTACGTTAATAGAATGTACGAGTGCGGCACAAATTACTCGTACATATATGCCATTTTTCAAATTCACCCTTTTGGTGTAATTTCACAACACCATCACCGGAAAGATGATTACGATTAGGAAAGTAGTGTTTCCAGAAGTATGTAAGATAAATAAAAGTTTATTCATCTCATTACTAGATAGTCGGGCGTGTGTCACAATATATCAATTTGCAGAGGTGGACTTTGACACCTCGTAAGTGGTGCAAGCTTTCTGGATAAACGCACAAGGAATCGCAACCTTGGCGCATCTAGGCCCACTTACATCCTCAGAACTTCGAAAAACTTGGTTGACAGCCATCATGAAGTTCCCATGCTCGACTTCGTTTGTAGACAAGAATACTACATACTGCTTATTTCGTAGGTGTGGATCTTCTCTAGATTTTGTTACATAGGCTGTACCCTAGCAAAATGCACGCGCTCTTGCATTGAAGCAAGGTCTCCGTAACTACATTAAACGTTTCCTATTGGTCCTTTCTTCGGTACCGCCAGAGTGGAAATTACATCGCCGCCAACACCAACATGTACCTTGAATTGAGAATAGCGATGAAAATGAAAAAAAAAAAAAAATCATAACCTCGAGTTGCAAAAATCGCAATCACTGGAGAAGAAGGTATTAGGATAACAATCGTGAAAAATACATTCAGATATTGTATTGTGATGTATGTTTGAGCCTCGCTTGCTCGAAAGGGGAGGTTAGCGCAATGAAAATAGACCATTACAAAAGCAGTAAGGTGCTGCCTATGCATACAATTCCAACAAAATTGTTTCACAATAGATAAGTCAATCAGTCACAGGCAGTGTTTGCCAGTGTAGGCATTAGTATTTTCAGTATTTTGAATAAACCTCATTGTGGTAGTAAGTATTGAATTCTTTGAAAATACGTTAATACGTAGTATTGGATTCCATATCACTAGCAATATTGAGTATTCCAATAATATTTCATACTACTAAGAAGATATGGATATACGGAATAAAGCTTGGAAGTTGGAATGCTTCATTGTTGCCTAGTTCGGCTACACATTCTCAAGATATATTGGAATTATTGCCTAATTCGGATGTTTTAAAGTTCACATTCCTAAACATATTGATACACATACGAAGTACTATATTGAACCTTCAAGCGCCACCGTAACACTACCGTATACTAATGCCTACACTGGTGTTTGCGTTAGTGTTTCTCGTCTTCTATATACTGACTCGTACAAAAGTATGTATCTATTTTTGCGAACACTGGTCACAGGATGTCCAGAACTTCTGTAGCCGCCAGCGAATCCTCAACATGGTGCCATACGCAAGCGACTTCTTAAAAGGCATGATAACCCCATTTCTAATTTCTCGTGGCTATTTATCGCAACCTTTGAAGACCACAACAAATATACTACATGATGGGTAGTCATGAAACAGGAGTCAAGGCGGTCGCGGCCTCGGTTCGAGCCTTCTTTGTCCGCAAAGAAACATTCAGGATTTACCATGGATCTACAAATAGCACGAGACCACGCCATCATAATTGCTTTGTTGATATCAGCAGCCTCAAAAATGTATTAGAGATTGACCCCATAGCTCGCTCGGCACTTGTTGAGCCGAATGTTCCGATGGATCGGCTTATCGAGGCTACTCTGGAACATGGTCTGATACCGCCAGTAGTGATGGAGTTTCCTGGCATCACTGTTGGTGGGGGGTATTCCGGGTCTGCAGGAGAAAGCAGCTCGTTTAAGTATGGGTATTTCGACCAAACTGTTAAATCCGTCGAGATGGTGCTAGCCAATGGAGAAGTTGTCACAGCATCTCATTCTCAGAATTCAGATCTGTTCAGAGGTGCTGCTGGTGCCATGGGAACGTTGGGGATAGCCACTCTCATCGAACTGCAGCTCATTCCTGCCAAAAGGTTCGTTCAGCTTACATACGAGCGAAAATCATCCATTCACGAGACAATTGAAGGAGTCAAGACGGCAATCGAAAACCCAGCCAATGATTACGTGGATGGTATCTTGTTTTCCAAAGACTTTGGGGTAGTGATGACTGGAAAATTGACAGACGAAAAGCCTGTTACCACCAAGGAGCAATCTTTCAGTCATGCTAGAGATCCTTGGTTTCATCTACATATTCAAGAGCGAGTGACCAAAGAACCTCAGACGCCTTGTGTCGACTATATACCACTTGGCGAGTATCTTTTCCGATGGGACAGGGGTGGATTCTGGATGGGTCATCAAGCATTTCAATACTTCCCTTTCGTTCCATTCAATCGCTGGACACGATGGTTTCTAGACGATTTCATGCACACCAGAATGCTCTACCGAGCTCTTCATGGTACTGGCCACTCTTTTGAACATATAGTTCAGGATCTATCACTACCATACTCCACAGCCGAAGAATTCATCGACTACTCAGCAACGGAGCTGAATATTTGGCCACTTTGGCTCTGTCCATTGCGCGAGATGCAAGGTCCAACATTCCATCCCTCAACTACATTACCAGGTCCAAATAAAGATGCAAAGCCAATGTTGAACATCGGTCTGTGGGGCCCAGGATCCAAGAACCGAGATGAGTTTTTCCGGCAAAATCGTCAATTAGAGAAGAAACTCGCGGATCTCGGGGGTTTCAAAGTTCTATACTCTCACACATATTATACTGAGACAGAATTCTGGGAGTTGTATGAAAAAAAGTGGTATGAAGACTTGCGGTCAAAATACTCAGCCACATCACTACCAACAGTTTACGATAAAGTGAAGGTGGACATGTCAAAGTTTTCTGGGGCTGGGCTATCTTGGTATGAGTGGCTATTCACGTTGTGGCCGATAGCTGGGTTGGTGGGGATTCGGTCTGCTATACGCAGTAAGGACTATTTGTTACATAGAAAGCCACTTTGGAGAGAAAAGAATAAAATTATGAAGTCTTGAGCTTTTGTGGTCTTAGGAATGAATAGCTTCGAGGTGGCAATAACATTCATGCTGAATTCCGTTCCTTCAAAATATTTCGTTGGAAGGATACCAGCTAGGTAGTTGGGATTTCAAGATTTATACAAGATATTCCGAAAGCTTTAAAAATATTCCGCCGAGCTGTCAAGTCAAGTAAGCTGTGCAGTTTCTTTATAAGGAAACGGTTTAGGAAATTATGAAATGGTTTCATGCCCAGCAATGTTATTTATCCAATCAGCACTTGATCAGTTAGCCAACTAAATTCCTACAATCAAGAATATTTGGTTTAATTGTGGCTTTTCTTTTGACCTACCCCCAATAGTGTTATTTTGTTCCCAGAAACTTCAGTTGTAAATAATATCACATCTTGCCGTTAATTGTAAAGAAACATTGCTCTTGGTCCAACGGATAGAATGTGCAGTTGTACGACCCACAAACCATCCATGAGCTTTGTAGCTTTACCTCGACCCTCACTATGGGTATCTCTCTCTTTTTACATCCTCTAGTCGACGATAGTGTCGAGCTCAGCCCAACTTATATCATCCAAACAGTTTTTATAATTGTTGCCCTGAGAAATTCAAATGGCCTTTTATATTTACACCAAGCTGAGAATGGAGGATGAAGGGATTAGTCTTCTGAGATTGATGCCCGACAATTGGAGGGATGATGTTTCAATGAGTATATACCACGCCCCACTAGTCTTCCTCAAAAAGAAAAGAGGCTTTCACTTGAACATTTACAAAACAATCTTCCAAAGACTGTATATATCCTAGATAAGATAGATGGTCGATACAAATTCGAGAACCGAGACAGGATTCCAGATTTGCGGGATCATCCAGATCCAGAATTTGATCGTGCTCTTTACGAGTTGCCGTAAAGTAGAAAATTCCCAGATTATGAATCAAAATACGAAGCTCTACCTGAAGGTCTTCATCTTGAGGACTATATTGCAGGTGTTAATGCATTCATTGAAACTACTTATCAGGGACGCAAAGAGGAAATATACCGGGGATTCGGCTTCCAGGTATCGAGGATCTTCAACGAAGCTTTGGCGACCGCGTCGAAAAAGATACTCTAAATGAAGATGCAACAATAAATTACATCTATGGCTTGGAGTTAGGGCCCATGGCATTCATGATGACTGAGGAGGGCTATATGGGAATAGGACCGCTCGGATTAGAGAAAAGTATGTGGTGTATTTTCATTTCAATACTTCAGTATCAGGCGCTGACGCAAATTGAGGTGATAATGTATGTGTACTACTCGGAACTGATCTTCCGATGATATCGCGGCCAACTTCTTCCTAGAGAGTTCTTAGTTCTAGGATCATATTTCATTCACGGCTTGATGGATGGAGAAACATTGCCTGGCCCTTTCTACCCCCTGGAGGATTGAGCTGTACAGAAGAAAAAACTCTGGACATTAAATACACTTCGTCAAATCTACCAACGAGGAAACACTTGATGATTCACGTCAGAAGATATTAAGAAGCCTGGCCATGAGACTGAATATCAGTTAATATTCATATGACTAATAGGCTGATACATCAACGAGTATCCCAGATCTTATATAGGCAATTCAAAAAGAGTCTTCAGTAGCAGCAATGCGCTTACTTGACCAAAGTATTGCACCAGAAACTAATAATATCCGTGTGCAGCTTTCTGTAAAATGAAATTATTGTGATTTTATAGTCAGCTAGGTTTTGGAATTAGGATCCGAACGACTGCATAGTGGAGCCGAAACTATGGGGCTAACCCCTTAGTTCACCGTCGGATGAATCAGAGCTCAGTTCTTGAGATTGAATTTGGAGGCCATAGAAGTTGGATTACTTAATGTATTTGTGGATATGAATATAAGGGTTGTTGAGGTAGAAACGAACTACCACATATAATTCTAGGGAGAAGTTGGATCAAACAGGAGGGCATACTTAACACGTAATTAGTGAGTTATGGCAATGATTTCCGGAGAACGAAAATCAATTCTTGAAGTGACTTTTTGTCTCAATTTCTGAGATCGTCCACGATCTGTTCCACTCGTGATACCTGAGCTCTGCTACATAAAAGTAGGCCCTTTTGTTTTAAAGGTGATCATGTGGCAGCTCCTGCTGATCTATGATCTACGAGTAGGAAGAATTTATAGTTCTATGAAGAGAGGTCTCAAGGGAGTTGAAATGGCAGGAATCATTGAAATCGATATGGGCGAGTTAATCAGATCTGGCAATGTCCTACTTATCTATACAGCAGTGAAGGGACATCTTGTGGTTGTGAATGATCTCAGCCCCTTGATCAGTTCCAAGTTCTAACTTTACCCGGCCCAGTCCTACAGATGTGGAAATAATGCAATATAGGATTTTTATATAAAGCTCATTATCTTCAGGCAGAATTACACTCTGAACCTCTCTCTACCTTGTTCCAAAAACAGGACATTTCTGCTCTTAGAGCAAGAACATGTACCCTTTTACTAGCGTGTTTGGATTGGGGTTTTGTTTTTTGGTCTATAGTAGCAACGATGGCATGCACAATTGAAATTGACAATATAGTGGTGAATAGATAGATATGATTTATTCACAAGCAATTTAGAAACGATATGAAAGCAAAGTAGTCTATTTGTTTTCCAATTCGATATGCCAAAGTCTAATTCGCAATCTAAAGCCTATGTTTCTCAATTGAGAATATCGCCACCCTCCGGTCCATTTTGAGCTCTATCAATTCTCTCCTGTGTTGTCTTAAACAATCTAGGAAGAGGCATGGGAACCCGAACTTCTTCAAAACACTTTCCACTTCGTAGCATCTCCGCCAACCCCTTTGCTGCAAGCCAAATGACCGGCATACCATGGCCATTGAAACCTGCGATAATGAATTGGCCGGATTTTTCGGGGACGACGCCGATGTGAGGATTGGAGTCGAAAGAGTATCCCATTACTACGTAACAAGTTAGCCTTCTGTGAATTGCAAGTAACATGTGGAATGAACTACCCCCAGTCCAGATGCTTTCGATTTTAGCACGTGAGTTGTCCCATCCGCGGAATGTACGTTGCATGAAGTTCTCGTAATATCTCTCCTCCATGGTTGATTCAATCAATTTTCCGTCATCTACGTTATTATACCATTGTTCCTTGTAAGGACGAAATGTTGCCGATGCTCCACCCACAATGATACTTCCATCAGGTCTTGGTATCAAGTAATCCAAAATGCCATCCTCGGTGCGGACAATATATGAGTGGTCGACAAGAGGAGCAGTTATGCCTTTAGGAACGGAGATATGGCAGCATATACCCTTACAAGGAACAATGTTCTTGGCGTATTCGGGCAGAAGGCCAGAGACATATGCATTATTTGCGTGGACGATCTTGCGGGCACGGATAATTCCTCGTGGGGTTTCGACCAAGAAATCTCCATGAGCCGATTGACTAATTGAGGTGACAGGAGTGTTCGTTTGAAGGTTAACGGAGCCGGTAGCTAAGGCAGAAGCAAGAAGAGAGGTGATAAGCTTGTATGGAGATAAGGTAGCAGCGGTGTAAGTTGAACATGCCTTTGCGCCTTTGATACCAGAGAGCTAAACTCGGTCAGGAAACAATGGCTCGGAAACTTTGAGAAATGACCAGTATGAAGACTTACAGTTTCAGCATTCTTGCCCATGGTGAAGTGAACATCCTCCATGTATGGAAGCTTGGGATTGAGACGCAAACTGTCATAGGTAGCTTTTGCTCTATCAGCAGCTTCCTGATTATTCCAAACATCACACGTTCTAGTCAATGTGAAATCACAGTCGATCTTCTCGCGTAAGATAAGCTTCTTCAATGCTTGAACATGTGCAATCTCAAATTCTGCAATCTCAGCACCAGCTCTTACTCCTGCACGGTTGATATAAGTTGGAATATGACCATAAAGATCCGGACGGAGGTGCCCGCCTATGCATGGTCAGTATGATCTTCCGATAGAATGGGGATATTCAAATCTACCATTTCTTCCAGTGGCACCAGAACAGACGGATCGTGCCTCAAGTATCATGACTGATAACTTGGGGCAACTGATTGAAGTCTCATCTTTGACAAGATTATACGCCGTAGCTACTCCAGCATATCCCGCACCAACTATGATGACATCGATGACTTCGTTGTCTGGTAGAATTTCGGTGCTTCTGTGATCATGAAGGTGGTGTTTTTCAGAATGCCAGAAAGGCTCTGTAGAACTTTTGGCAATGGCTGGAGGAGTTGGAAAAATACTGGAGGTTCGTGGATCTGCCATAACGACCTTGGTATTCGATTGGCTGTGATATTTCTTGAAGTATGAAAATTTGTTAATGACGCAATTATTGAGAATTTTCAACGAAGTGCATATAAAGTTGTACGTTCCAGAATATGAAAGTATCATGAATTGAGTAATCTTTTATGGGATAATGAAAGGGGCCGAAATACTCAAGATAGAGCAGCCTAATACGGAATAGAGAAGCAAGCAAGAGTAACCTTGCCTGTAAATAGAAATTTTGACTGAAGAAAGAAGAGGGAGTGCCAAATATAATTTTGGAAAAGCTCTCCGGGTACTCAATTGCACGATATTTATAGAGATTTCGGGGAGATTACAATAGCAGTGAATTGCTGATGAACTACTCGTAGGTAATTAGAGTCAGAAATTCGTTGAGAAACTGTTCTTGTCAACAAACGGCAGTTTGGCAGGTTTGCTACTCGTCCATTGTTTACATCCCATCTTGCCACAGGAGATGAGAAGGCCCAGAATAAAGGCACTAGCCCCTGGTGCAATTCCGACAAAGCCAAACGATAAATACAAAAGCGCATTGTGTAAGGTATTATGATTTCAAACATCAAACACGGCTCATATACTTATGAACGGCAACGAGTATATGATGTAGTTCTATGTTTTTATACTTCAGAATTGACAGCCCAGCCTGAATTCTAGTATTCGGCACTAATTTCAGGGGCACTCCGAGCAGAATCCACTAACCCGATTACATACTAGCGCCGATGACAAAGGTCCAAAACTTCCACGAAACACGAAACATGAACTTTTACAGCCCGATCATGCTTCTGTAAGGAATGGTGGATGGCTACATACCATCGACATGAAGATCAAAGAAATATCTCGAGCTTCTTCTTTCCCCGACTATGGTTATCGTTTGCAACACGAAGCTCCAAAAGTCCGACACCCAATGATAGCCTTGTGAATTGTGTTGTAGGCTACCTACAGGTGAGGATGGTGACCTCAAAGCACACATCGTTGATGTACAACGTGTACCAGATGTGTCGAAAGGGGAGTCACCAGAATCAATTCGCGATACACAACATGATACGGAAATAAGGTCCGATTATTTCAGACATGTCAACTCTAAATCGCTCTTTCCCAATGAGCAGAGTTAGGGAATTAGATATGCAAAAACGGTAGGCACTTTTTCCTATCGAAAGAAATCTTTCACTCTGCACTTTCTGTTCTTGAAAAAAAGTTATGCCACCTTTACATATCACCGAATCATTCATTTTCCCTTCAGAACGTGTCAAGCTTAAGGTTTATTTTGTGTCGTTGCTCAATCAAATATCCAAGAAAACCCACGTTTGTCACTATGTCCTCACGAGATATCCCGTCAAATCGGCAAACCAATACTGCCAGCGATGAGCCATTGATTTGTCCAGTCCATGGAACGTTGGCGCAACCTCAACATGACGAACCCAAGGAGTTTGCTGAGGTCAAGGTTTTGAGGTAACAACAACAAAGTGTACAGTTTTAACAAACATTTAAACTAACCTCGTTGGCAGACGAGGTCTGGCTCAAAGGCATATCCAAATGATTGCTTTGGCTGGTACAATCGGGACGGTAAGAATGGTATCAGTCTGCGGCTGGTCTTCGCCGGTACTGATATATTTCTAGGGCCTTTTTCTAGGTTCCGGAAAAGCTATTGCTAGAGCAGGTCCACTAGGTGCATTGTGAGTTTCAAATCTGGAGTCATTTTACAGCACTTACTGGCACATTAGGCTAGGGTATACTCTCGTGGGAATACTGGTATCAGGTGTTGTTCTTTCGATTGCAGAACTAAGGTAGGTTTCACGTCCAAATCCCAGAACATGGAACCTCGCTAAACTGGCCATTGCAGTGCTCTAATTCCTTTGAGTGGAGGTATCATTCGCCATGCCGAATATTTTGTCGATCCCGCTCTTTCATTCGCGAATGGTTGGAATCAAGTCTATAGCAATATCATTACAATACCTGCCGAGCTAGTTGCTGCTGCTGTTTTAATTCAGTTTTGGGTTCAAATCAATAATGCGGTGTGGATCATAGCCTTTGGGTTCCTGCTGGTCGTGAGCAATCTTCTTTTTGTTCGGGTATATGGAGAGCTTGAGTTTACATGCGCAATATTGAAAATAATGCTCATTGTGGGCTTAAATATAATGGTACCCACACTTACTGATCTCAAAGATCCTTACTTATTCTTCTCAGGCACTCATACTTATATGCGGCGGAGGACCAGATGGTGAAACATATGGTTTTAGATATTGGCGCGACCCCGGACCATTCGTCGATTACCTCGGATATACTGGAGCTTTGGGGCATTTCATGGGCTTCTGGACTACATTTGCAAATGCAGTATATGCCTATTCTGGGGTCGAAAATTTCTCTCTTGCAGCCGCAGAAACACAATCACCCCGAAGAAATATTCCAATTGCCGCGAAAAGAATTTTCTATCGAGTCATGTTGTTCTATGGTATATACAAGTTCATTTCTCACTACAATCTAGGGTCAATGTGTTGATTTGCTCCATAGTTCTCTCAATTCTTATGGTGGGTATGATTGTACCATCGAATGACAAAGAGCTCTTACGTTCGACCGGAACAGCTGCACAATCACCATTCGTCATCGCAGCCAACAATGCAGGAATCAAAGCTGTTCCCTCAATCATTAACGCTGTGGTATTAACCAGTGCATGGAGTGCTGGCAACGCAGGTCAGTACTCTTCATTGATTACCAAACACACAACTAAGATATATAGCTATGCTTGGTGGCTCCCGGATGTTGTATGGACTCGGTCAACATGGACATGCACCCAAAGCTTTCCTTCAAACCAATCGATTTGATGTGCCATACCTTGCCATTGGATTTTTCAGTGTGTTTATTTGCCTTGGGTTTCTGACACTTTCGGATTCTGCAAGTGCTGTGTTCAGCTGGCTACAAGATTTTGTTGCAGTGTCTGCCCTAATCAACTGGATGATTATTTGCGGTGTATACTTAAGATTCTATTATGGATGTAAAAAGCAGGGAATCTCTCGATCAAATTTACCATGGAAAGGACCATTTCAGCCATATGCTGCATGGACGGCACTTATCTCGTTTAGTGTTCTTCTCCTGACTGGCGGTTACTCTGTATTCATAGAGAATCAGTAAGTCCTTTCCGACTCCACAATAATCATATGTGAAATGGAAACTAATATGGTTCTCCTCTTCAGCTGGGCTACGGAAACTTTCGTTTCATCCTATGTCAACATCCCCCTCGTTCTCATTTTGTATTTTGGCTATAAGTACAAGAAAGGTACTGTGATAATTCCACTATCTGATATTCCGATTCAGAAGTTCATCGATATCGCGAACGACGACCCGGAGCCGGAACAGGAGAAGGTTGTAGGATTGAGACGGCTGAACATTTTGTGGAATTAGAGGGAGGTTTAGACAGGTGAATGTACAACGAGAAACGCATTTCACGCGTGAGTCTTTCGGTAGGGGATTAAAGCGAGTTAGGCATGGCAAATAGATGGTTAGATTGAGAAGTTGTTGTTACAAATCGAGCTAGATCTTTTACCATCACTAAAGTTAGAGCTTTCTTGTGGACTTTTGGAGTGAAGTAACGGACAGAACCGATGTTCTCGAGACTAATTTTCCTCGCTGCCTACAGCTATCTAATTATCATAGTCCTACAGAAACTCACAAATTAATTATTAAGTTGCTTTGACTTGCTTTTGAATATTTAGGCATACAGCTATTTAATCGCCTATTTGGACGAAGCTATAGGTTTACCGAAACGAGCCACACCCTCCATGTCGTTCTATCATTCTATGGCCATACCTGCGTGTCAGATCAAAGGAAAAGCTAATATTGAAGTCAGCAAGCTTTCTTCCTCATTCTTTTAATTCGATGTAGAGAGATCTTGAAGATCGCTTGGAGCAGAATAAAGGCCCCAAGCGCCACACGACAGTGAGCACTACAATTCGTCTCAAGAATAGTAGAGCACTACTCTATTACGGGGGTCAAACGTTTGTTCATAAAGCTCATCTAAAATTTATCTCGGGGTTGCAAAGGATGATGACCTTATTTTTATTTTATGTATGATGTACTCTAGTACCTTGCCCATCAATTAAGCAGATACACTGGGCACTGATATGCGAGTCCCACCTCATTACTGGCTACCTTGGATAAAAAATTGCTATTCTGTTATCATATTGGGCAAAAGATTTTCCATTCTTTTTCAATCAGATTCGAGGAGTTGGGGTTCCCTCGGGATTTATGTGATCTTTGCTTGATTCGTTATGCCTTAGTCCTGTGGACCTAGAAAAAATCGTCCTCATTCAAGCGCGATTGAAGTCTTGTTTAATCAAAATAAAATTTAAAAAAATTTAGGCTCATCGATCTGATTTGAGGTTAGACAGGGAATGAAATATTTAGATAATAGAATTCGGGAAAAGAAATTGGGAGATAGTGGCAAGATGTTTGGAACTCAAGTAGAGATGAAAAGGTAAGTCTTGAGAAGATGACAAGAGAGGAAAACGCCTCACATGTTATAAGATAGGCAACAAGATAAATGAGGAGAGCACAAAGGCGCCAAAGGATGAAACACCGAAAAGTATTGGAATAGTTCACATGAGAAGTTATCAAGTTTAAAGGAATGTAATTTTCATTGATTATATACAATAAGGAGATACACGATATGGCAGTCGCAGCTCTAAGGAACGGCTTTATTAAATTAACAAGACATAAAACCCAATAACGAAATAACCAAATAGCCTGCTCAAACTAAAATTGCTAAAATTAAACCCGTATATACAAAGAAAAATGTTCAAGGAAATGGAAAGTTTCCTCCGAAACTTGTATGATGGTGTATCAAGGAGTGTCTGATGGATAAATATCACTATTACAACATAGCCCGGACAATTGATCTGAATTTAGCAGATTTTCTCAACTCTCTCTTGGTAGTACGAGCAGGGAGGTTGAGAACTTGGCCAATTTGAACTAAATCGAAATTGGTGATCTGGGCATTGGCTTGTTCCAAAGCAGCGAGAGTGACATCATTTGAGGCGGCGATGGCACTCAATGTATCTCCTGACTTGACAGTATATGTGGCAGCGACCGATGCATCAGGGATATTGATAGATTCACCTAGAGCTAAAAAGCTGTAGCTTACGATGGTAGGATTGTCGGCCTCAAGAGCGGCAAGAGTAGTTCTGAAGGTGTTGGCAAGGGCGTTGAGTGTATCATCTTGCTTGATAGTGTAGGTGAATGTTGATGGGGTTGTGGTAGCACCGCCATCGTTGGAACTTCCAGCTGGAATTGTAACAACTTGACCTGGGAGAATGAAGGTAGAATCACCAATTTGTGGGTTGGCAACCAAGAGACTGGCGAGGGAAACTCTATATGAAGCGGCCAAAGAATAAAGGTCGTCTCCGGACTTGACCGTATATGTAGAGCTTGAACCAGCGGCTGCTGATGCGGTGGGAGTAGGAGTGCTTGCAGTCACGGTGGTCGAGACGCCTCCACCGAGGTTGAGGACTTCTCCTGGGAAAATCGAGTTTGGGTCTGTGATGGTTGGATTCAAGGCTAGGATAGTAGCCACTGGAATTTTTTCGTTTATAGCGATATCAAACAGAACATCACCTGCGGAAACAGTAAAGACAGGGGAGGTTGCTGAGGTTGTAGAATTGGTTAAGATAGAGCCTGAGAAAGTTGAAGGCAGCTGGGTCGAGAAGCTTTGTGCGGAGGTAATGGAGGCAGAGTTTGATGATCCAGATGCATAGCTCGAGGACATGACACTACCGGAGGTTGAAGTCACTGGTAGAGGAGTTGAAAAACTTGGTAAATCAGAGGTCATGGAAACAAAGCCAGAGATTGTAGATGGTAGAGAGGTCGAATCAACTGGTAGATCAGAGGTTATGGAAACAAGGTCGGAGATCGAAGATGGTAGAGAATTTGAACTATTTGGTAGACTAGAGGTCAAGGAAACAAAGCCCGAGATTGAAGATGGTAGAGAAGTCGAAAAACTTGATAAACCAGAGGTCAAAGATGGTGGAGTAGTAAATATACTCTGGGTTGTTAAGATGCTTGGCATAGCTGAGATTGAGGAAACAGAACTAGGAAGTGAAGATAAAAGAGAAGTGAAGCTGCTTGGGATTGTCGAAATGCTTGGTAGGACAGAGTTTGCAGCGGTTGAACCAGAGATGGACAATGAAGGATCAATGGACCTGATCAAAGTGGATGTGAGGGACCTTGAGATACTTGCTAGACCGGTTGTGGATGGTGCTGAAACACTTGATGTAGTGGTTGGGATAATAAAGATAGGTACAGAAGCTGATGAAAGGCCAGTCGGAAGAGCGAGGGTTGCGGATGAATCTATTCCAAGACCAATCTCTGTTGACAAAGAGGCACTTGGAAGACCCAAGGTTGTCGATAGACCATTGCCCAAGTCGATTGTGGTAGAGGCTGAAGGAATATTTAGGATTGGTGACAAGGTTGATGATGTATCCGGAATGATAATTATCGGAACAGAACCCGAAGAAGAAGCAGATGGAATGCTCAAAGTTGCAGATACTCCATTACCGAGGTCAATGGTGGCTGATGATGAAACGGCGGGAAGTACGAAAATTGTAGACACAGAAGGGAGATCTAAAGTGGCCGATACACCATTGCCTAAATCGACTGTGGAAGATGCGGATGGAAGACTCAATGTCGCTGTTAAAGTGGCGGAAATATCTGGAATGATTACCAAAGGTATAGAAGCTGATACTGATGCGGATGGGAGAGCAATGGTTGCTGATATACCATTTGTTCCTACATCGATGATTGATGTAGCAATTGGGGTGTCGATAGTGGCAGATAATCCATTCCCCGCATCAATAGTAGCAGATACACTGGCAATTGGAACATTAAGAGTGGCTGAGATTCCATTCCCTGCATCAATAGTAGCAGATGCACTGGCAATTGGAACATCAAGAGTGGCTGAGATTCCATTCCCTGCATCAATAGTAGCAGATGCACTGGCAATTGGAACATCAAGAGTGGCTGAGATTCCATTGCCTGCATCAATAGTAGCAGATACACTAGCAATTGGAACATCAAGAGTGGCTGAGATTCCATTCCCTGCATCAATAGTAGCAGATACACTAGCAATTGGAACATCAAGAGTGGCTGAGATTCCATTCCCAGCATCTATCGTGGCGGATGTAATTGAAGCTGCTATGGTTGCTGATGCTCCATTTCCTATATCGACTGTGGCTGAGGCGTCGACAATTGGGACTGCAACGGTCACCGATGCTGTGACTGGCAATTCATTGACATCTGTGCTGACTATATCCACAACTGAATCCAAATCTTGAGGGGCAGCAGAAGCGATTGAGGCGTATGCAGCAGCTCCAACGAGGAGATTGCGTTTGAAATGCATGTTGCGTTTTGTCTAGAATGAAAAATGATAAAGGTAGAGTGCTATTGTAAATGTAATTGTAGATGTAGATGTGGATGCTGTTGAGAGGATGAGAATAGAAAATAGAGGGTGAGAGAGAGACATACTTATACAAATCCAACTTCCTATGCCATGGATTGAATACATAGAATCATTGAAGGAACGAATCCATTCCGATCCATCTCCACCGAAAGATACAAAATGCCATTGACCTATCGACGAAAAGGAAAGACCGAAGCAAACATGAGAATGGACTTTGGGGCGTCGATCTGAACCAGCGCCGATCATTAAATCCAGACATCTTGCTTCCATCCAGTTTGAACCAAGTGAGCTTTGTAGACTATCTCGATGATCAGTCTGGAGACAACATGATAGTGATGGTGATGGTGATTCTAACCATTCAACCTCTTTCCAAAACGGATAGTTTGACCAATCGTGAACAAAAGGAACAATTTCTCCTGGCGAGGAAGCGATAACAGCTTTGTTCTGTTATCGCTTCCTCATTTTTCTCACGTAAAGGAACTGTTCAGAGGAAGACCTCAACCGCATCAAGATCTAGTTCAGATGAAATGCGATATAAACGATTTAGTTCATTCCACTCACGTGAAACTACACAAAGGAAGACCTCATCCGATTGAATAGTTGATTCTGATGAAGAATGAAACATTACCTAGTACATTTGCCTCACGTCAATCCATGTGGAAACGATACAAAAACAACAGAGCGACAAGAGGGAAAAGACCGAAGCCCGAAAAGCGCGACAAGAGCGACAGGAACGACAGGAACGACAGCAATTCCACTTCCTCGCTTGGATTTCACGTGAATTGTACTAAAACCATGGGAACGAGTAAATTCATAACGTCACATATCGAATGTCAAAGTTGACACTGGTGCAGAACTTCGACACTGGTATGAAGCTTCATTAGTTTGGCGACCGGTTCCATCTACGCATTGCCCTCTGTATTGCCTCCCCCATATCTAGATACCCATATATTTCAATCGCGCCTCTTGCTATTCCATATATGATTGGATACCGCCGAGTTTGGCTCAACCCTTTCTCTGTGAACTGTAGTGTCCTGTACTAGTTCGAGGATATGGTCTTCCGATATCCGTCGTTTAGAGGATGGTCCATGATCCGAAAGCTTATGTTAAAGTCGGATTTGTGTGGCGGTGTTGGTAACTCATGAGGATAAGATGTGGGGGTGGGGTTCTAACAAAAAAGTTTTGGCTGTAGTTTTCAGAACAAACGCGTAATTTTAGTACCAAGTGGCAAGCCAAACTTCGCTAACCCCAGATCTTTCGGGACCGACCCCTTTCATCCACTTCCCCAGACACCTTTTGCACCAAACAAGCTCTCCCGCGGCTCTTGCGGCTCCCGTCGTTTAACAATTAAGCTTACCGTATGTGATCTCAGCATCGTCTACTGGCTGCACATAGTATGTCGAACTAATTCTTTCTGAATTTAGGGTGGCAATCAGGGCCATCTCGAACGAAGCTTTCATTCCAGTCGACACACTACCAAAACATACCAACCAACAAACAAAATCTCGTTGACATAATGCCACTCTAGATCTATACTTCTGACTCGGGGACGATGATGATTGAGATATGCGAGAGGTTCATTCTGCAGTCAGCCACGCGCTGTACAAAATAAGCCGCACATCAACACCCGATCATTTCATATTAGGCATTTAACCCGAAGGGATGTATCGACTGCTGACTTTGAACTAGAGCATCGAAGGATGTCATAAGACGACTTCTAAGTTCTGAGCTTGGTATGCGGCTTACTTCGTATATCGAGTGCTGGCTTGTCCGAGGGAACTCGTCAACTCAAAAACACCTCATCTCATTAGCAGCTTAACGGTCCATCTCTCCGAAAGTTAATCGCAAAGATGATTCCCCTGTTCCTAGCATTTCTTCTCCAAATCGGTAATATGATATAGTTATTCCAGATCACCTCGTGCTTCCGCTATAATAATAACGAACTAACTAATCTCTCTAAGTTACACCTGTAGGAAAGTCTGCACTCAAAGGAACTAAATCTCAACAATTTCCTTCACGTAAGCCACGAGGAGATCAAACCTTTCCTCCTGGAAGTAGCTGCTATTGGTGACTCATGCGATGCAAGCGATTTAAATGCGCCTTCTTTGAAAGCGGAATACATTCTGCCCATACCATAAGCTGGTCGCTCACAAATGCGGTCATTGGATGCAGGAGTTTAGGTAGTCCGAACTGCAGTCTGACAATTATAGACTTCTTGATTGTTGAGTCCAATTAAATCATCCGATCCGTTTTAATGTTACATCATTTCAGATGTTCATAGCTTTTCAACCGTTGGAAGCTCGCATCTGGTCAGCTCGTCCGGAAGATTGGATACCTGCCCCAGTTTACCATCCATTCGAAAGTACCAGTTCCCATTTGATTCCTTTATCAAGGATCTTGGTTACCAGGAGCAAATCTGTTCAAAGTACCGAATAATCTTGTCGTATTGAAGAATCAGGTATGCCTGACGGATCATCTTATTCGTTATTGGACTATTTATGTGGATTTTGGAACGGAATTCTAATTGCACAAAAGCTCCTCAAACAAAAGGTTAAACTGCTGATAGGAAACACGCATCTCTCCCAAGAAGAAATATGCAGTAATTACCAGTAGTTACTATGGTGACAAAGATCAGTGCGAGTTTCACATCGATCTATACAATACAATCGAATATATATTCACCTTGGTAGTGATGACTCCCAATCTCACAATAATCACTCGTCTAATGTTCCAAAAAGAATATGCTCCTGTGCATGATGTGCCTACCTATATCTCAACACAATCTGAGTTGAAGTTTCGAATCAGAGCAAGAGAACACTGTTCCGGAACCAGTGAATCATTCTAGCGCGATTGGAATGTCTACCCGGACCTCTTAGAACTTCCAAGGTTATTCAAATCAAAAACATCATTCTTATGACCATAGTTGGTGGATGTTTTGATAACACTATCGCTTCGGTGGTTTCTCATGGTGATGCCGGTGTTCACCCGAAATTCTACTCTAGAATAAGAGAGAAATATGAATCGGAGTCGAATCAAGCGAGTGTAAAAACCTGATGGTAATACCAAAATATGCAGATTGACTTCCAAGCTTCACGTCATCCTTTCAAAATTGCATCGGCTCAGCTCCGACAGAAGAGATTTAATCATATCATTTTATGACCTCTTATGATCAACGGCTCAAAAGGGAGTTGAAATCTTGTTTGACTGTCCACGAGTATCAAGACAACCAATTCCGAATTCACCGAAGGGAATTGGAGATTCGGAGATTATTAAAGGATCAGATGACCCTATGTTTTATCAGATGCAGTGGAACAGAATTAACTGCACGATTTTAGTCCGTAGCTAGCTCTTTTGAAGAGCCCGAGGTTGTCTACATCTTCAATGTATTGCTGTCCTGGCACTAGATCGAATGACTCTCAAATATACATTCCTTCATCAATGATCCATGCCAAGGGGGTTATCAATACTATAGGTTTCATATTCTATTTTCGAAACGCCAATATGGCATTCCAACTTTTGTTCACTCTGAAAAAGCAAAGGATGATGGTACTCCTTCATTGCTTCACATACCGTGGGATGGCCATTTTCTAGGATGCATTAAGTGAATCTAATTTTCAATTCTATACCTGCTAGACATAAAGTTATGTTCGTCGAAAAGAACACGCATATGCGTCATTGTTTTGCTTTTCAAAAATTGATGTATTTGGCAGGCATGAATATAAAGCTTCAAATCCCCTACAACGGACTCTCGAAATGTGCACCGCCTGGGACTTTATCTGTTGTTCATGAAATGACTAGGAATATATGAGGATCACATTTAGATCTCGTCAAACGAGAAGATACCATAGTCACCTTGTAATAGCAACAGCTGTGGCACAGCCACCGCCAGCTCAACTCTTGTCAACAGAAAAAATACCATGCAAAGTCGAATTACGGGGTTATCATAAGGCTCTCCAGGCTACTTCTCAGATTGCAGTCATTCGCGAAGGGGCAGAAAGAGGTGAGCTTGCAACTGGCATCAAAAGCTCCTAGCTTGCCAGAGAAAACCATGCCTTTTGATTCATTCCCGCAATCGTTTCCTCGTGCGGCTTGGACCTCAGCTGCATGATGTAGCTTACGATCAACTACCAGAGTTGGGCGTGCGAGCGCATACCAACGAGCGACCTTCAAAATTCCTAATCTTGTGCCATTTACGCCTTTGGATATGGGAGATTTGGGAGAATTAAGGTTTAACTGTGATATTGGGTATGCAGTATACTGTGATGAAATCGTATTTGTACTAGTCGATCTAGAAGAAAATGCCATCTTGTGATTCATCCGCTTTTCCTTTTACATGCCAGAGACTTGCGAATGATACTTTCGCATATCCTTGATTTAAAGCACTGATCTATAAATTGTGGCATGGATGCTCTGGATGGTCTGTATTTCTATCGGAATGGGTTTAATGAAATCTTTCTCGAAGGGTTCACTGAGATGTTTTTCACTCCTGGATTCTTTTAATACCTACAAAAGGACTAAGAAAAACGATGATTAGTTGAGATGAATTCTTGCCAATTTTCAATATTGAGCATCCCGTCATTATTCGATAAGGACCGGCTTGTGATTTAGTCTTTCGTTAAAGGAGACTCACTTGACGGGTAGGATTCTCGAGTGAAGAAATACCCCGCTCATGTAATGACACCTTGATGATAGATATAACCTACAATACCCAACGCTAAACCCCTAATTATGCAATAGTACCTCTAATAATTGCATCAAGTGCTGGTCCTTGATATATGAGAAATTTCACAATGGCGAAAGACCCTCCGTGTTCGAATTTCCCATACATATCGGTCACGACTCACGACGGGTCCGGTAAGCTTTGGAGAATAATAGAGGTGAGTAAATAATTCTTTAGCTAAAGAGCTCCTTCTGTAAAGGCATATATATATATATGATATACATACCGTGATCTCACCACTTGCACCCACCTCGTCTTACATAAGTCCACCATAACCACTATGCCTTCGAGTTACCCAAAAGACATAGAGCATTCCAAAAAAAAAAAAATATTACATTTATTACAAAATCCCCAAACCCATCTTCCCCCAGGTATCTCGGGGAAAGTAGCATCTGCCTACCTCTACCACAATAATGGAATTCTGCACTCCATATGTTGTTGATGTTTCCGCCTACGGTGTACAGGCATCTCGTGAATCATGGCCAACTAGGCTTTATTCACACTTCCGATTTCGATTCCTGGTTGAGCCTGTAATCTATGCTATGTAACTCACAAAACAGTCAGGGCGGGCTATGAAGATAGTGCCGATGTCAAGATTGCCAACTGAGGAATCCCTATCTACTGAGAACAAGGATGAAAGACTTTGCAAGGGGTGAGCAATTTAATGTGCAAATTGATTCATGTCCCGAATCCCGATCATGAGCCATCTTGATCCCTCTACTTGAACGAACTGAAGAACCCCCTCGCCTTATCCTTCCAGCCACCACTGGGCTGTGATCCGATTCCCAATCGCTGGCCAGTATCCTCATTCTCTCCCTCCAAGGCAAATCGCAACATCGCCTGTATAACCATGCCACCCATCTGTTTATCATCGCTCCAACTAATTCGCATCTCCCCCTCTCCCAGCTCACAATTTCTTTCATGTGGATACAACGTATATCTCAACCCACCTCCCCCAAAGTCCGGAATCTCAGGTCCTTCCCATTCCTCCCACGGTCCTTCCAGCCGCGATGCACATGCGATATATATCTTATTAGCCGGAAACTTATTATTACCAAACCAAAGATACGGCCGTCCTCTTGGTGCCAACGCAGGAACCTTGATGATTGCACCTTGCGCATGGATCGGAATTACATTAACGAGCTGATGAAGTGATAATGAACGATCCCATACTTTACTCTTTCCATCGAGAGTATGGATGAGAAATTCGTAGTTTTCTCGTGAGGTGAAATCAGCGCCCGATCGGATGCGCGCCCAGTGGTTCTTGAGATCAAGGGTTGGGGATGGTGCGTCTTTGGAACCAAAGAGGTATATATAGCCATCCTCTCCCACTACGTGAGTTGTTATGCCGAATTTTGGCTCGTGCTCCCCGAATAGCATCGTGTCACCCTGTGATGTATGGTGAGTTATCCTTCCGCAACAAAACCAAAAGATGACATATCAAGAGCCGGAAAATGGACTGTTTCATAGAACTATAACAAATCGGCTGTCGTCATTTTGGAAGAAAGATCTCAAAAAGTTTCAACTCACCATCAATCGATCCACTTTCAAAGACTTGTCATCTTGAACCCAAACACGCGCAACACCTATACCAAATCTTTTGCCAGCTGTAGATCCATGCTTTAAATCTCATCAGTCCACCAATTTTCTACCCAAGAAACGTCCCCTCACCAATTCACATAACTAACTTACTGTAAGCATCTTCTCATAAAACACCCAACCATCCCTTGCCCCCGGAAAATCTTCAACGATACCCCCAAACACCCAATTGACAACCCTGTTAATCTTCTTTTTATTTTCCGGGTCCCTCTCATAATCCTCCTCACTCTGTGTATGAGGAATGAATGATGGTTGATATGCATTATCGTGCATATACTTACACATCAATGGATCATTCTTGGGATCCGGTACATGGGCAATAGTATTGTTGGAGACTCCAACGAATTCATTAGATGAATCATGGCAGAATGTATCACCGAAGAGATAGTATGTGTTGCCGCCAAGATACACTGGACGACCAATGTCACGAGGGTAGCGACAACCAGAAACTAAATGATGACAGTTTGATTATGACTTCTTTTTTTTATTAGGAAAATTGACATACTGTCTTTGACTTCGCCGAAAACTTGGATGTCTTTTATTTGAGGCGGCCTGCGTGTTCGTATTAATAGTCATACCGAATAGATAGCATCTTGGTGGTATTTTCGACCTTACCATTTCATGTGAGGCATTTTGCTCTCTGGGGATCCCTTCTCGACAACAAAAAGAATGTAAATGGGTAAAAGTACCCGTGTATTCAATTACTTGAATGTTTAAGCGTGTATACAATGAACTCGGAGGTCTGCTCAACTTGTTGATTGTACGTGATATCACTATCACAGGTTTGTTGTGTACATAACTACAAGCCTCGGTTACAAAACCTAGTTGATCGCGATTCATAGTAGGTCTTATTAAGCAGTCCAGTTCATCACAGCTTCCTTAGAAGGGTTATACACACCAAATATAAGATATCTCGCGAAACCTCATGTATTAACAATATCACTTCCGTATTTGCTTTCGGTACTTTTAATTATAATAAAAAACATGATTTTGGTATATGATCGTCAAATTATAAACGATAAAGAGGAGAGGAAGGTTATTCATATTCAGACTTCCCCACTGATCTACCTTCAACTCATCTATGAAAACCCCTGTTGACACAATGTTGGCTACTTTCAGAAACAATCCAATCCAATCAAGATAATATTGATCAAGAAATCGATGGATTATCCAACGTATTTGTCCAATGATCAAGCAATTTCTACAATATCTATCCATAAATATCCATAAATATCAGCATAAATCAAGAATTTCCGAACAATGAGCAAGAAGCTTTTTACAGCTATCTGACATGCAGCATCATCCCCCCTCCCCTAAAAGATGTCTCCCTCAAGTAAAATTAATTGAAACGTCATGACTCCCATCACATCATGCAGCAGAACCTACAACCGGAAAAGTTCCCCTCGGGTCCTATATTCCCTTCCCATACCCCACTTCAGATCTTCGTCGAGCAAGTGCAACTTCCTACCTCCATAACACTAGTCATCGGACCCCATTTTGGGAACTCATGATCCCCAGTACTCTGTTGCACATTCGCACTCACAACCGTAATCTTCAAACTAGGAACATCCGAATTGTCGATTTCCGTATCATCCAAGAGAGTAACACGATACTCGAGGTTCTTCTCGAGATAAGGTTTCACATCCTCATCCTTCAAACTTTTCAACTGACCCTCGGAGATATCTTCGAGGAGTGCGCTCGTGAGTGGAATCGTTCCTGTAACCAACTGATGGGGATCAGCTGCGCCGGAGCCGGACGCTGAGATTTTAGCAAAGACGCAGTGCGTACCAACGAGATTGGGCTCGAAGGACCAGGCCGCGGGATCATCTTTGAAGGGTCCAAGGAAGACGTGAATGAAGAATGATTTGGTCAGAGCGTGTTTCTCAACTTGGATATTGGCAATCCATTCGGTGTATTGGCCATTTTCGGCGAGGATAGGGAGACCAATTGAACTATTGACCTGAAGCTCCCGTCCTACGATTCTTGAAGAAAGTCCCGAGGTAGAGCGGCGAGAAACAGTCTTTGCCGGTGCCGTGGTTCCATAGAGAAGGTTTATGGCTTTGATAGCTTGAGAAGTTGTGTTGCCTCCTAGTAATGTTTCCGGGTATGCATAACCAAAAGCTTCCGTCGATACAACTTTAGAAGAGCTATAAAAATTGTTTCCGCTAGCATCATAAAATGGCTCAAGTGGTGTAGAAACATCTTGGATACTTCCTGCCGTAATGGTGAAAGTGCTATATGAAGCTTTCTTGGGCGTCACATAACTGTTCGGGTTTAGTACCTGCCAAATAGCGAAACAACGATCGATCATTGCATGATGTAAAATGAAAATAGGATCAAAAGCGGCGTAATCGATATAAGACATGTGACCACCACTTCCCGTCAAGCCATGAATTTGATCGTGAAGAGATTCGATTGAATCATAATCGGAGGGGCTGTCGGAAGTAATCCATGCTTCATTACTGAACGTGCTGTAGTCGTGATAATTGGTGAATAGATTGTAGAGGCGGTTTCGAAATGAAGCAGCGCTGTTATCAAGTTGTTGAGCAACAAGGTCATTTTGTGAAGTAGCGGAGGAATTCTCAGATGTGGGATATCTCAAAGTTTGGGGATACTCGCTGAACTGTTGATTGTTAGTTCGCAGCTCATATTGAACAGATTAGTTGAACTTACAGGTGCATCAGGTAATTCCGAAGGGTCCAAGGGGTTGAAGTGATAACTGAAAAGTGGATTGGAGATGGTTTGAACACCGGCAGGACCATTGACAGCAATAGTTGGGGTCGAAACACTTGCAGGTAAAACACTCTGACCCTTGGGTGGTACAGCTGCCCAATCCCAATATGGAATACGGAAGCTAGCTGCGGCTGCGGTGTACCTGTCTCGCTCGGCTCCTGCAGGATATTGCCCTGCAATGAATGAAATAAGACTATAGATTATTTGCTGCAGAAAAAGTCAATATGTTTTCCCTCGATACTAAATCCCAGGAGATCCCACCTCGTAGAGTGCTAAGTAAGGCCGATGCCATGTAGGGAAGAGAATGGAGACATGGGTACAATATCCATTGTTCTCGTCACCTGGTGTTGCTTGAGCCCCATCCCATGGAAGGTAAGGTCTACCATGAATACCTGATTGAGATCAGTAGTTGTCATCTATAAGATTGGATTGATGCTTACCAGAGACTTGATACCATGAACGAAAATCGGATTGATTGATAGTTTGCATCATGGATAGTCCCAAGATATATAGCTCCCATAAATCCGAATTTTTCTCCAAGTCTCGAATTTCTTGACGAACTGGTATCGACGAGCTTGAGCCATTGTATGGTACTCCAGTGGTTGGAATGTGGGCAACATCTCTCTTTAAAATTGCTTCTATGTCAAATCCATAATCATACCCTCTCGGTCGTTGGTCGTGGGGTCTTGGAATTGCTTGCGCTGTTTGTGATAGAAACGCACTTGTAACTGAGAGAATGGAAAGAAGTGAGGAACCTCGAAGGAAGACCATCTTGACGAGAACTTGCAAAATTGACAGTGAAGTCTCGTGAATATGACGGCTGAGATGCCGGTCGAGAGGTCTAGGTCTCTCAAACGCGATAGCAAGTATTTCGTAGAGCACACTGCAATTGAACGTGGATTCGGCTTTCAGAGAAAAGCGCTCAGGACGATCAACTAGAATGGAGACCTCTAAAAGCTATGCCTTTGAAACCACCGGATGAAATACTTCGCCTCCGTGAAAATACTGATTGAATGCAAACAACGAACGGACGAGAGCGCGATGACGATATAGTAAATCGCCCCCACTACTCAGTGAATAAGCAGATGAATGTAAAGACTGCAAACGAATATGTGCAAAGAAAGAGAGGGGTAAGAAATATATAATAAAATAAGAAATCAATGTAAGATGAAAGTCCAATGTTACCTATCATTTTTACTTTTTCAAGTGGATATAATCACCTTATGATGTGGAGCTCGCAACCGAGTCTAGATTGAGCCTCAGTTAAAAAATTTGCATCGAAGGAAGTTCAAGGAACAGCTGCAGAGAAGAAGGGTTACATCAAGAGATTGAATTGAAACGTGTCATGCCATGCTTAATGCTTAATTGAGTAGTTCGTCAGTAGGTTGCCGGTAGCGAACCATCAGGATGGTCTGTGGTCATCATTAAGATTTGAATATCATCATCCTTCGGCCACTGCTCGAGGGGGGAGTTCAGCTCATTTTACTCGAGTAGTATTGTAGCAATACGAATGTGTTCGAGGGTACTTTGTAGTATGGTATAATATGATACATTATACGTACTATTGGTACTATTGATGGATATTTTCATCTAGAAATTGTAGAAGGAATGTTTTTGCATAGTAATGCATAGTAATGTATGGTATATCGTCGCTTTTCTTATTGAATGAGTTGTGCAGATTGTAAGGATGGTGGATGTTGGATGGGAAAGGAAAGGAAATACGCGAAAATAGGGGATCAAACTTTAAGGTTATGTAGTGAAAAGCCCAAAAAAGATAAAGCACGCCCCACCAAGTTTTAGTGCATGTGGTGAAATGAGGAGTAAGGCCACACACAACGTTTACCTTCACACTTCACAGAGCAATGTAACATCAAAACAATTTCCTTCGGCACACCATACATAAAAACCAAATTTAGAAATTTAGTATCAAGTTCGGGCCCTTTGGTTAATTTCAGGATTCATCCTCTTTCCCTCCGAGATGAGATGATGATGAACTGAACTATCATAACTTTCACCACAAGCACTATCCAGACTCTTGTCCACCAGTCTCAAAAGAGCTTCCCCTCAGAGGTTCCTATTGCCAACTCGGTTATCAAGGCCTATGAATCAATCGTATGCACCTATCTGGTACCCTGAACAATGAACAACATCATTCGGGGATCCTCTCTTCTCTGAGACTTTCTTGTCTCTGAGTACGACTCGCACTTCCAGCTACCCGCATTCTATACATAGCAAGAAATCTTGCCTAATGCGTCCCTCTTGACGATGCTGGAGCCTAGAACATATTTTTATACAGTCTTATTAAGAGAGATGTACATCCAATACAGTTCGGACCGTTTGATTAAACTTAAACTAGTGTGTAGCTTAGCACTTTAAAGTTTGAATCAGTCTATACTGTACATACATACATTATACATACTTACAGTACATACCTACATATTAAACTTTATTCCTCTAGTCTAGGTTCTCATTACATAACCACCATCTTCCCATTCGAGTCCACTCATTATTCCACAACCAACAAGCCAACCCCAGAACAAACCAACCAACCAACAAACCAACCAACAAATCACCACAACTCCCCCAATTCCAATCTCCACAACCCGACCCCACAAGCCGAATCCCTCTTCGCCATAGGATCAGCAGCTCATCCTATTTCCGTCTCCCCCTTCCTCATCCCGCTTGGATACTGCGGATGTCTTGGCATCCACACTTCCCATAATCCTAGATACTCGCACACTTTTATTCCCTCGGCGATCGACAATCGAATATAACCTTATTTTAGTATCCCCACCTCCGCCCCCCTGAACAAATGTCAAAAAATTTTGGTACACTCCAAGCCCAAGATTGAACCTCTGTTCAGGGGGTAGGCGCGGGGGACGAGTATACTGATCTGATGACTCCAGATAACATGCAGCAGTGTTCGAGATTCATGTTCTAGGTAGGTGGCCATCGAGTTCAGCCAGCACACAATGGTCGAGACTGTGAACTTCATTCTTCGACGTCGAATCAAATCTCACATCTCACATCTCAGTGATCTCACCCTCGCGAAAAAATTGTCAATGCAAGAACTTTTCTTTCATGCTAATCCATAATCTATATCTTTTCAAGATCCATTCATCATGTGCCCAACAAAGTATAGAGAAAAAAAAAGTGTATCCCTTGTAAAATGCTACAATAATTCCCTTTTCCAAACGCCAGCCAATTCAATTCGTCAATCATCTTTTTCTTTCCCCAACTCCCCCTGCTCTCGAATTATCCTCAACCAATACCGCTCAAGGCCCGACATTATACTTCAACTTGATACCCATAGCCGCCAACTCAACATCCAAATACTTCAATACACCGGGTACAGCTACAATAGTGGTATCATCACCACCCACCCATCTCTGTCCCTTTCCATCTTCCCAAACCTCTCCTCCACCCAACTTTCCTTCGGCTCTCGTCGCACACTTCCTACATCTCACTACACCAGTTCCCTTCTTCTTGCTGGCAAATGCCGAGACTGTAGGTTGAGTCGACAAGAAAGTACCGCACTCCTTGCAAATCCATGATCTGGTGTAATCAGAGCAGTTAAGTAGTCTGTCTTGTAACAAGAAAGCTGTACCGTGAGCCAACAAGGAATCACGTTCCATCTCTCCAACACGGATACCACCACCCTTCTTTCTACCCTTGATGGGTTGTCCGGTAAGTTGGGTGACTGGACCTGTGGTTCTAACTTGGTATTTATCGTTTACCATGTGACGAAGACGTTGGTAGTAGACAACTCCAATGTAGATATCTGCATGCAACTCCTCACCAGTAATACCAGAATACATAGGTTCGTTACCGTAGTAATTGTAGCCAGCCTTCATTAATTGATGTCCGAAATAATCACCCGCCTTGTGTTCCTCATCGAACTTGAACGGTGTACTATCCTGTGCCAAACCATGTAATGCTCCGGCTTTTCCAGCCAAGGACTCGACAAACATACCAATAGTCATACGAGAAGGGAAAGCGTGAGGATTAATAATGGTATCAGGTTGAATACCGGATTCCGTGAATGGCATATCTACTGCTGGCCACTTTTGTGAACAAACACCCTTCTGTCCGTGACGACTGGAAAACTTATCTCCAATGACTGGAGAACGTGGTATGCGGAGCTTGACAGAAATGGCCTGACAAGGCTCAACGCCGTTCTCGTTTCCGATCAATCTAACCTCCTCGATGAATGCGATTTCCGTCTCCTTATATTTCTCGAAATGGGTTTGACCATCCCGATTGACGTATTTGCCATTCTCATCCATCGAAACCGTGTGCCATGCAGCGATTAAATCACCATTCTGCACCATTCGTCCAATAAAAGGCAAGCCATCTTCATCGATGGCTGCTTTCCATTCGGCTTTGATAAGTCCACCAGGAGCGAAACCGAAAAGTTTCTTGATATTTTTAGCAGATCTGGATTTATGTCCTTCCTCCAATTCATACTTTTTGGTCTTGTAGATTGTTCCGTGACCGAAGCCGCGCTCGTGCGCGGACTTGTTGATAATCATGGCGTCGTCCATGTCGTATCCAGTATAAGAAATGACAGCAACCACAGAGTTCATTCCGTTGGGGAAGTTGTCGAAACCATATTCATTATGGAGAGGTGCGCGGACAATTGGAGTTTGTCCAGTTTGGAGACGGTAAGCCTTGTTGTCGGTTCTGTAACGGATAGCTGTTCCGGGTGTACCCATGGATTGTTTACCCATCTGACATTGGTACATGTTTCTGGGAGATTGATTGAAATCAGAGAAAGGAGTCATGTTGGCGAGAATTGAGAGGATATGTGTAGGATCAAACTCGACATGCGTGTGCTCCCCTGATTCAATCTCTTGCTCAGTGACAGCGATGGACATGAAGGGTTGTTCAAGTGGCCCAACAAGATCTTCTTTATCAAGAGGAAGATATTTCACTGGTCTGACCATTCTAGCTGGTGCGGCAGACAAGTAAATTCCTGGGTATTGTCCACCGTGAGAATTTGGAATGTATCCAATTTCCAAGTTTGTTGGAACACCATGTGTTCCTTCAACCTTCCAGTAGCGTAGAGTATCCGCAATGACGAGAGATTGCTTGGGCGAACACCAACCCATAATCTTTCCGTCTAATTGAATGACAACACTTTCGTCAGTGGATGATGAACCAGTACTGACGACACCAAGTTCCGAAAGGAGTTTTGGTAGAGCAGATACATCAGAGGCGTGTGTGAGAATTATACATTTGTGTGAGAGATGGTTTAGCAGTCCACAAGGACTTCCATCAGGAGTGTGGACTGGACACATGAAACCCCAACTCTCTGGCAACAACTTACGAACAGTAGTAGTCTTCAATTGAGCGAAGAAACTACCTCTGTGAATCATACGGAAATGGGCGATGAATCGTAAGAAATTGATCTTTTCAGCAACAACTGTGAATCCGGAAGTTTGTTGAAGATCCAATCCAGTTGGGCTGACGAGGTTTCCAGTTGACATAAAGTACTCCAAAGCACCGCCAACCTGTTCGTTTGTTCTTGCACAAATCTTGACCGGGAAATCTTTCAAAAACTCTGGGGTGGCAAAGTTGTTTTCCGGGCTTCTCCGAACATAGTCCCTCAATGCCATTCTCAAACTAGTGTGAAGCCAATCCTCCAATCTCTCCTTGATGATCATTCCGAATAAAAATCCTCCGAGCAGAATCTCCTGGTTCTGGACCGCATCAGGATTGTCACCAGCACAATCTCCAGCAACAAGAGCATACAACTTTCTAGTCATGAAAAGAAGCATCTTGAACTTATCCTTGTCTTGCGCTTCAGTCACGTTGACGTTTCCGAGATGGACGAGGACAATTTTTCGCAGGAATTCCGTTCCGACATCGTAGTTTGACATGGTATCTGGGACTCCAAGGACGATTCTGAACTTCTCACCCAAGTATGCTCTGGTCTTGCTCTTTGTGTAAAGACCATAGGCCTTGTAGGTTCGTAGTAACAGCTCCACACGATCTGTCAAGAATGTGTTCTCTGCTCCCTTCGAACCAGCAGCACCAACGAGTCCTTCGAAGATTTCCCTGTCATTTGTCTCTACCAATGCCTTCAAAATCATCATGGCAGGTACGAGAAACTCGTTTTTGCGCCACGAGAAACGGAAAGTAACATTTCCATCATTCAGATAATGAAGAACGTTGGTTTGAGAAGTCTGATCAGGTCGTACGGATCGTATGAGCATACCGAATTCGGTGTATGTTGGACCTCTGCCCTTGAACGAAGGTCTGATAATAGCCATTGGGAAATTCCTTCGATTCACAACAAGAAGACGAATAATCTTCTCAATTCCGTTCACCACGAAATATCCTCCAAGTTCCTCGGATTCTTCTTTCTTTTGTACAAGCTGTGCTGGTGAGTTGTTTTGAAGATGGCATTTATTTGACTGTAGGCAAAAGGTCAGCTCTGTCTGGCAAATAAATGGGCAGGGAGTAATACCATCAACATCAAAGGCAATTGCCCAAGATCTCTCATAAACTCCTTGGGGTCTCCGTTGTTGATCGAGTATTCCATGCGCGCCGACATTTTCCCTCTGTATGTAACATGTCGTTCTCTGCATTCTGCCGGTAAGATCTCTCTGTTCTTGGTAGAAAATTTGTTCGATGGAGGTAACATGGACTTCTCAACGAAGACTTCCTTAACTCTAACCGTCAACCTATTTTTCCCTCCAGGTCCTAATCTATCATCTCCATCGAGGTATGTTTTGGAACCAATATCCAATAAACCTTGAGCAATTAAACCATCTTTCTCGAACAGCGCATTAAATGACTCGATATGAGGTGCAACTGCAGCCGTGAGTGCAGGGTATGCTGTGTGATCTTTTGGGGGGTCTCTAAACAGTTTCTCTCTTCGAATGGTATCAAATTCATGAGTCCATTTGGTATTTGTAGGGGCGGAGGTAGACTTCGAGGGAGCCATGGTGAAGCTAAGCTGAGCGCGATTGATTAGTTAAGGTGTCTTCAATGGTAGGATGTTTGAAGGAATGTTGACTTGGATTGGAATACTCACGATTGAAAGGAATCCTTTCAATTCATGGATAGGTAGGTAGCTTCTCGAAGTGTTTGTTGATATCAATTGCGGCAGAAAAAAAAAGTCGAAAATATTATGATTACATAAGCTTGAGGTTATCTTATCGCAATGACAATCTAAGTATCGGGATACTTTATCTTAACGCCGAGGCATTTTCTTGAAGAAATACTTATTATTAAATAAACTTGACATTTGATCAGGCTCAAAGCTTATGACATTCTGGGCAATATTTTGGGCTCTCAATCTGCAGGAAAATCTAACGCCAGGGCACTCACTGATGGCTTGAATGACTTTGAATGAAACAATTCATTCGCTCTTGAACATCAAAAGCTTCAACAAGTGCCGCCGCATTAATGCATGAAATGATGAAAATGATGTTCCCGAACTCAACGCTTGCATGCCATCATGCTTAACTGCGGGCGGGTACAAAGTAGGTACGATACTTTTAGCATGATAGCTGAGATGCATATATCCATCCATCTTTGCCGAGTAGATGGAACGAGAGAGACGAACGAAACAAACTGATCTATCTATCTCATCTTATATCCTCATAGCCACTTAGAGGACGGAGGGAGAGAAGAAAAGAAGAGGTGATGCTGCACTTTTCCTCACTCGTTTGAAAAGAGATGCATTTGGTACATTTGGTACATTTGGTGATTCTCATTCTCAACTTTTCTCCTGCTACGAGTTCCGGTCTCTCTCTCATTGTCTCAGACCTCATTGAGATATAGTTTCACTACACTACACTACACTACACTTCACTTCACTTCATTCATATACCAATACTTTACTTATTGGCACAAATACATCTTTTGCCTAGCCAAGTTTCTTCTCATCCATCCATCCATCCATCCATCCATCCATGATCCATTATCCATCATTTTGTCAATCGATAGACATCACCTCTACCCAAACCAAACCAAACCAAACCCTTTCCCTCCTGGGCCTCCTCTCATTCCTACCTAGGTATTATTGAATGCATACATATCACAATACCCGGCAGCTCAGTACTACATACATCCATACTACATGATATACCAAATACTACATACTCCAAGGAAACTCTCACTCCATCTGGCTATTGTATTCTCTTTTTTTTCTCGTTGGCATACCACCATTTTATCAATCAATCCATCCATCGATCAATCCATCGATCAATCCATCCATCAATCCATCAAACCTGTATTCACGTATTCACGTATTCACGTACTTGAACACTCCCAACTCCCCCAATCTACTACACTCGAGCCACTCACCCACTCACTCAATCACTCACTGTACTTACTTACTTATCGCCTACCTACCTACCCGCACAATCACCCAAAATTATTGCAATCATTACCGAAGTGGTTCGTGCTCTTCTCTCTTCCCTGAGGGGAATCACAAGCGCTTCAACCGATTGATTGATTGATTGATTGTGCTAAGCCATCACCTATCACCCATCACCCTTCACCCATCACCACCCCTTCACAAATCCCCTTCACAAATCCCCTTCACCGTCACATTGAACATTTCCATTATTGCGAGGAGATTCTATCCCTATCCGCCATACATACTAGGTACATACATACATACATACACATACATACATACATACACACACACACATACATACATACATACATGCTAAATGCTGCATCCGACATCCTACATCCTACATTCAACTTCATTTTATTCACTCGTTCATCTTGTACAAACCATCAACTTGTTACTTTGAAGATTATTTGATACGCCGAAAAGAGTGTACCTGTACCAAGTACCATACATCCATCCATCCATATACATTATTGCTTTCCAAGCTTGCTAGCTATCTATCTGATCATTGGCTTACTTACGGAAAAACGGTCTGCGGCTGCATTGCATCTCTACTCATTTTTGCCGGCTCCAACCCTGCAATCTTGCATCTTCCCTCCTCTCAAGAAACCTTACCTTACCTTACCTTACATTACACTTACCTACCTACCTGCCTACTACGTACCTGTACAGCCTCGCTCTTCAACGGAATAACGTAACGGTCAACAAAAGAAACTCCAGGGTTTTCCTTCGAAATAAATAATCAATCTACAAAGTTGTGCGAGGGTGACTGAGTGATCATGGCAAGCATATTCAGACGAGTGTACGATTGGTTGTTGCGGCTTTTCTGGTACGTTCTTCCTATCTTTTCATTACTCGAAGACCTCAATCTGGCGCACATCTTCGTGGTCGCCATGGCCCTTCAAAAATGTCATTTTGGTGGATTTTCCTGCTCCTCATCAACTGACCTCAAGATCTGCCGTTTAGGGCTACCGAGATGGATATTACGATGATCGGTCTGCAGAATGCGGGAAAAACCTCTTTGTTAAGAGTGCTGGCGGTAAGCTTCTTTTTCACTTACCCTTCTCTTCATATCAAAGCTCTTACCTTGGCGCAAATACTGACGATAATTTTGATGTATAGGGCGGAGAATTTACACTTGAGTACGATCATTCCTTTCCTTCACATCCAAAGCAACTCAATACATACCTTCCTATCGTGGCCTTCATTTCATCGAAGCGGGGTCCGCAGATCCGCAGACCCCACGTTGCGCAAACACCCAAGCTGACCACAATTTACTTCCCCTCATAGCTCCATTCCCACCGTTGGCTTTAATATGAAGCGCGTCCAAAAGGGTCATGTCACTCTCAAATGTTGGGATCTTGGTGGGCAACCTCGCTTTCGTTCCATGTGGGAACGATATTGTCGCGGTGTGAATGCCATCGTATTTATTGTCGACTCTGCCGATCCTGATGCCTTACCAATTGCTAAAGATGAGCTTCATTTGCTTCTGGAGAAGCCGGTCTTACAAGGGATACCTTTATTGGTATTAGGGAATAAGTCCGATTTGGAAAACAAGTTAAGTGTGGATGAGTTGATCGAGAGATTGGATTTGAAGAGTGTAGGACATAGAGAGGTAAGCTGCTATGGGATCAGTGCCAAGGAGGAAACGAATTTGGATGCGGTTTTGCAGTGGTTGGTTGCAAGGGCAAATAAGTAGGGTGAGGGTGGAAGATGGATAATCGAATAACAAGTAAATCTTGTTGCGAAGTTTGGAGTATGACGGGTGCGAATTTTCCGGATATTAACGATGATTGACGACACGAAATGGCGAAAAGATGGGATGATAAATGATCGAACTTCGAAAAGGGTCTACGCAGACCACGAATATATCTCCTCAGCTCACAGCAACCAATTCTAATTATTTTTCAAATTCTTCCTTCTCTCTCGATCGACGAGGATCCTCTCGACATCTGGGTTTTCGATATGCTGTGGGCGGAACAGCAGGACATAAATGTATCAAATTTCCTTGTATTCTTCTTGATGAGATGCGCCATGTCTGCTACGATGAGACGACTTCACGACCCTCTGCTTTATTGTTGAATGATTGGGGTCGATATCGTGTGTGTTAAATGGTGCCAGTTGATAAAATGAGGTAGTGGGTACCATGTGTTGAGGTGATCGGATAGGAAACGTTGTATTTAAAACATTCATACTTTGCGCCTTTATGTTCCGTCGTATTTCCATGAATGTCCCATAGATGCCCCATTTTCCTATGTACATTTATATTTCATTCGACTTTCTTGAGGTATGAGGGTGAGGGATTCGCGGAAGATATCAAGATGGTTTATGGTCTGTCTTCGATGATACGTTAGACCAAGGCCGTGTCTTGTGAATGAAGCTTCGTGTTGGGCATCTGCGTCTCTCTCGAAAGCCTTCTGGCAAGAGGTGGCTTGGTATCAATTCAGATGCGCTATCCACCACATAGAGTAACTGTTCACAATAAATATGCCTGCAATGGCAAGTCTGATTTGATTGCGTCAAGACTTTCGTGATGCGTTAATCCCTTCATGTATCCGTGTGTGCGTATCGTCCATGGTCCCTTTCGTGGCCCAGTACCCTCCACCCAAAGAGCTCGAGTTGAATTGTGCTAACGATTGCATGGCCTGCGAAGGAGTTCGCGGCGAATCCGATCGTCTGCAAGCAACAGCGTGCTGGATGTCTCACTCGCATCCCCATATTTCGTAACAATCCCTCGGCGCATCCCATGTCCATGTCCTTCGCCATCGTGTCTGCAGATCTGGGGTATCCTCTCGATTTCGGAGGTTTCGTGGGTGTGTGGGTTTGTGGGCAACGGGACTTGATGTGGAAAGAAGATGAGGGTTCCCTCGGGCATTGGAGGGAGTGGGAGAAAAATTGCAGAAAAGAGAAATGTGGATGGGAGTGGGAGAGGGAGAGGGAGAGGGAGAGAGGGAGATGGAGGGAAGGGAAGGGAAGGGAGAGAAAGGCTAACACTTCATACAATGAATGAATGAGAATAACTGCATCGCGCATGCTTCGCTGGCAAGCCCTTGGAAATAAAAAGCACAGTCCGCTCGTTTGATGCGTTGGCACCGGGCATGG
>NGKI01000001.1:1397559-1439758 GCA_002162615.1 Myriosclerotinia duriaeana
AAAATAAAAATTTGTAGTTTATTTTTAATTATTTTATTTAAAAAGTTATTAACATTTTACAATATTTTCAAATTTGTGTGAGATTTACATACAAATTTGAAAACATGATTTTCAACATTTTATAACTTTTTATATAAAACTATTAAAAATCTAAAATTTGATAATAGTTATTGTAACTATATAAAGATTCTATAAAAAAAATTTGGTATTAAAATATTAAGTTTTGGTGGTTTTATAAGTAGGCCAAAATCACTGTTTTTGGTGGGAAAAGGTGGCCCAAATGGGGGGGGTGGCCCAAAAGTAGGGTAGTTGACTTATAACATCGATCAAAAATTCTTTCCAGAGGTGTAAAATACTGTTCTTGAAGTTCTATTATCAATATCACGGTACAAAAAAACTGACTCTTCCGACGCAGACTCGACAACTCTTGGAGAAATGTAGCCGTATTCCACCAGAAGAGCATTTTGCGAATATCTACCGAATCGCAGGTTCTCCATTTTCTTTAGCACTATAGAGATTCCAGATTCGAATGCATCTGCTAGCGCGATCAAGCCTGCGAAATTCGTGGCTACCTATGCACCGGAGTAGGCGCGTGGCTTGTGCCCAACTCTGCAGAGACTGTGTTTGTCCTGAGATCTTGAAACGGGTACAATCTGGTGGTCTTCGACGATTAGTTCATGATGGTGCGCCGTCGAATGAGCTGTGTGCCGTCCATACTGCCAGTCACTGAGACGCGGGACATGAATTGTTCCACGACCGTGACCAATTTGCCGCGCAATTTATCGAAGCGGGTATTGTATCCGACTCAAAAGCCTTTGCACCTTCGAAAGGCCAAATTGACATTATCTCAGTAGCACAAGTAGTCCATAGATGGAATTGGGATGGGTAGATTAAAGCTGCTCAATAGCTATTGGTTTTAATGAAGGCCCGGTTCGATGATTGTAGGAAATCAAATTGGGATTCCTGCTTGGTACTCTCAAGTCAATCGCTGCTCCCATGTGGCAACATAACCCGGTGTCATTTGATAATTGTGGGATCCAGGTGGGCTGGAGGCGGAGACGAAGTGGGAACTCAGGGCCTCAGGTGCGGCTGAGATGATTTGAGGAGTGCTCAGAATGTTGCTTGGATTGAGGATGGGGTGGCGCTTATTGAGTTTCCTGTAAAGAGGACTGAGTAGAAAGATTGTCATTGGTTTCGCTCTCCAACATATTGCACGTAAGTCTATTTATATCTCCAAACTCGGCGAAAACGTCGAGTTAGTGCGACTGAAGCTCAAGTACTGACAGCATTAGATCACCGGTAGATTTCATCCAAGTCAAGTAATTGCCGTGCTACACGAAGTTAAAATGTTTGGCCCATGGTATTTATTGAGGTGATTGCTTTGTTCGTGCCCTTAGGATGTCGTCCCTCAGTCAGACATAGAATAATTGCGATCGATTGTGTCGTTTCCTTTTGTACGATCATTGTAAACCGCCAGTTGCTGAACAATTTTATTAAAAGTGACCATTTTAGCCAACGAGCTGTGCATAAAATGTGCTACTACTTGGTCTCCGGGATTTTAGCTCTTGTGAAGTCGATATGTTTCGATTTTAATACGCTCCTGCAGAGCAAGTGAGTACCGGACATTTTTCTCCCGAAGTAACCAGTCACCTAGGGCTAGACTCGGGAGAGAACGTGAGCACGCTAGTATGTGTATCATTGAGATTTCGTTTTCCAGTTCTTTTCCAACACAGAAGGATGCCCGACTTTCAGTTCCAGTATTAGCAATTTGATCCAATATGTCTTTCAATAACGTTGCCCTTGCTTTCCGGTTCGTACCCCAGGCAGTGTATTGAAGAACGCCGCAATACCAAACAGTGCAGATTCGATTCTCATATCCAGGTCGAGGAGGCCGGGCTTTCTGACCAATAAATATCACGCAATTCAAATGATCACTTGTTACGCGCATTAGCCCGCCGATAGTTCTGGTATCGATCTTATCCCACACCTTAATCCGAAATGTTGGCCTGAGCATGCGGAATTTTCCTCCGGGAGTTTTGAACGCAATTAGAAAGCTCAATAGATTGCTTGGTCCATCGCTCTCCGTAAAAGCTTTAGTAGAGCTGAGTGTATCAGAAAGTAAAGGATTTTGATCTGAATTTTGATGATATCCTGGCCTTTGAATTGATGCGCGGTCAAATCCGACATCCAAATTCGTTGATGTACTAGATGAATTCTCATTGAAGTCAAATAACATATAACAGTCGTTTCGCGAGTTGTACGGCCTGTAATTGTTCCCAATTAATTTGAATAGCTCCAAGGATTTCTTTTTCAAAGGCTCGTGTGACAATACCATCTTCGACTCAATGAGGATTTTTTGTTTCGGAAACCTGGATATCCAGTATACAGGAATTGATAGTGGTTGTACCGTGGGCCCTCGTATCCTTGCATATGATCCCTTGAAGCATGAGATAACGGGAATGCAAACATTTGTTCTTCGATTGTCTTCATAATTCTTTGCTGTCAATACCACGAAATGACAAAACCATCCTTCGATGAGACACACCTCAATGGACAGGCCGGTGTTGGTCATGGAATGAGGGGAGCTATGCGATATAGGCTCAAAGTCCTTGGAATATCTGAATACAGAAGGACAAGGTGCAAGTACACTTCCCCAGTTGTGGGGCACGTACCCATCGATCCAACTCCAACAAAATATCGTATGGTCAGGGGAAACTTTAAGTATCTCTTCCTGAAGCCTCAAAAACGCCTTGTTACCTTCACCATACAACAATGGCATAGTAATGTCGAAAATTCCAAGCAGACAGTAAGCTAGATCTTCAGCTCTAGTTGTCGTTCGTCCAGAAGCCCAACACATCTTTTCGGCAACACTGGCGCGAGTCATGTACTGGGTTGACAGAAGGTAGTGAGGTTCAACTTCAGTGATGTCGCTAATGAAATCACGCAGATTGGATTTTGTTCCTAACTCATTCCATTCGCAAGAATAAAACACAGCAGTGCTAGGAGCCAAAAGTTCTTGAAGGGTCCAGCCACGCTTGAACCATCGGCTAGCGCGGAATTGTTCTTTTGGAAATGAATCCCCATCCTTTTTCGAAACATCTGAGAGGTAGACATAGCATACAACTGCGTTGCGATACCACGCAAACATAGAATTGATAGCCTCCGAAAGTTCACTCGAAGAACTTTTGTCGATACAAATTGTGTCCACCCAGGCGTAATCTAAATCGTTGAGTAGCGCCTGCTCACAGGTCGCAGTGATTTTGAAGAAACCCGGCTTGTTGGAAGCTTCCGATTTGTGAAATTGCCAATCTTGAAAAGAAACCTCATCCTTTTGAAGTCCCCATGTGTGTGAAAGAATTGCGTATCCTGGAATTGAGGTCCCATAGAATTCCTCCAATTCAAGGGTTTTAGCATTTATTAGTCGCATTGTAAAGAAGTGTGTGAATAAGAGATTACGCGTGAAGATAAGGCTATTTAAAAAGAGGCGCGAAACAACAAGTAAAATGTGACAGCTATTCCGTGATGATCAGAATTTGAAAGGAAGATAATAGAGAGAGAAATGCGACATATAAAGACTGGAAAGTGACAGCAAGCCATGCAAAAGACTTGTGATTGATTTTGTGGAAGGCAGAAAGTTGGGGACTAAGAAGCCAAAGGGTGAACATATTCTGTGACGGATCTGACAAACAGATGGCTACTGTTAATCTTCACTACTGCATGGTGGCCGCAGGTACTGGGCGGTGGCGGTGTACAGTGTACAGTAAGTACATGGTTGAGAAGACAGGGTATCATTCTGATTTGGTATAAGCAAATCGAATGGTGGTAGTTTGATATTCAACACTCGTGGCTTTCCAGTAAACGATGGAAATCAGATCGGTTTAAGGACCAACAGGCTTAGAGCTATTAGTGTGTATAGTGTACTTCAATCTGAGTGCGCATACACGAGTACTTCATTCAAGGAACCTCCGTTGGCAGTTGGCGTTGGCGTTGGCGTTTGAATGTTTGTCCCGTTAAGAAAACGAGGGAAAGCTTTTACAGAGCAGGTAGGGACAGGCTTGATAATGCTGACTAATAGGTGGTTAGGTTGGTTAAGCCTGAGTCCCCAAACCACGGCGATAGCTGAGAAATGCAATCGACATTGGTGCATCTCAAATTCTACCTTTCTATGGTATCCGTCGCATTTGACGAGATTCAGGCGATAAACTATAAAAGTACGTTTGTTCCGGGTTGATCTCGTATGGATTGCAATTCTTACCGGTCATTTCAGAATAGGTAGCGTGCTCCACGCTCCTACATGCCATACTCCTTCCTCGCGTTTCTGGTCTTTGAGTTCGTTTCGAGTTTGAGTCCCCTTTTGGTAGCTCAGCAATCCATTTCCTTCCTCTTATTACTGCAAAGTTTGATTTCCATGTGGAGGAAATCCATATTATTAGTCGCGAAGACATGAAAAGAATGAATAGAGGAACTTTGTTGAAAAGAAAACAAGCTATAATTTTGTACGGTAAATTACTCTCATGCTACTAAAAGTGAAATAAATTACTCTCATACCACTAAAATTTGTAAAATTTTTAATCATTTTACTTTTATGCCATTTAGATTCTAGTTTAAAATAAGCTAGAATCTACCTTTTAAACATAGATTCTACTTACTTCCAAAAAATAAAATTTATATCAAATTACTTTTTTCAATTAGGCTAATTCAAATCTGTAGCTTTTAAGGTTTTAGCTTTATTAGTTGTTAAAATATTAATTGTTGAAGTTGAAATTGTTGAATAAATTTAGAGAAGGTGAATCAAATGATCGGCCGAAGTTTTTCCGTATAGTTACCTATACGTAAATACGATATACTCTATACAATATATTCTATACAATATGCTCTGTACAATATGCTCTGTACGATATGCTTTGTACGATATATTTTGTACGCCATTAATGTCATTGTATATTACCTACTTAATAGCTTTTAAAAATTAGGAGCTTTAAATATTATATAAGAGTAGAGGGGGTATTATAGTATAGTATAGTATAGGTTAATAGAGAGGTTGAAGGAAAAAGCAAAAATTTGTGGGGTAGAAAGTGCGATTCGCTTAAATTTCGGCCGGATTAACTTATTAGCGAAGCTCCTAAAAGGGTAGAATCTATGGTTGAGGGGGGTAGAATCTAGCCTATTATGGAATCTATAGTTGAAGGGTAGAATCTATGGTTGAAGGGTAGAATCTATGGTTGAAGGGTAGAATCTAGCTTATTTAGATTTTATAATAGGAGGGTAGAATCTATGGTTGAGAGGGTAGATTCTAGCCTATTATGGAATCTATAGTTGAAGGGTAGAATCTATGGTTGAAGGGTAGAATCTAGCTTATTTAGATTTTATAATAAGAGGGTAGAATCTATGGTTGAGAGGGTAGATTCTAGCCTATTATGGAATCTATAGTTGAAGGGTAGAATCTATAGTTGAAGGGTAGATTCTATGGTTGAAGGGTAGAATCTATGGTAGAAGGGTAGATTCTAGCCTATTATGGAATCTATAGTTGAAGGGTAGAATCTATGGTTGAAGGGTAGATTCTATAGTTGAAGGGTAGAATCTATGGTAGAAGGGTAGATTCTAGCTTAAAAGGGTATAATCTAGCTTACTTAGATTTTATAGTAAGAGAGTAGAATCTACCTTTTTAAGCTAGATTCTAGCCTTTTGGAGTATAGAATCTAAGTAGCATAAAAGTAAAATGATTAGATTTTTCACTAATTTTAATGGCATGAGAGTAATTAAATCGACTTTTAGTAGCATGAGAGTAATTTACCGAATTTTGTAATCATGTATCGCAGGGAAAGCAATGAAGGGAGAAAATATATATACAAAGAAACAATCAGCCTCAAACATACTCCCTAGATTGCCTTAGTTATGACAGACAACGCGATCTCCGTCATGCCACCTCAAGATCTCCAGCCATCCACTATTGTCATCCAAAAATCAAACTTTGCCAAAACAAATTGCTCTCACTTTAGCGCAAGGTACGCTTCCAATCCGTATACTGCAAGGCCGTCCCATAATGTAAAGTTGAACCGAAACCTATACCATATCATATGGTCCACAAACCATACCCTCTTCATTGATATACTGTTCCAACTTCTCAGCCGCCAGAAATAAGCTCGTGATTTTAAAACAAACATACCAGCTCTCGGATTTAATGGGATTACTCGAGATTTGGCTCCACCATCCCGTCACAGGAAAGAAGAATAAATACAGAAGAGACTTACCACAACTCTCGCCCAATCGTATTCAAATCTTTGTACTGGTTTCCACATCATAATCAGCGCTCGGGACGGTGAAATTTGCTTCCGTTGTCCCCTGGATTTGTGAGCGGGTTCTCTGTTGTTAGTGGCGCTGCAGCGTATAGCATCGTTGTCGATTAGAAGTTTGTACAGATCGATGCTAACGAATATCTGTATAGATGAATGCCTGCGGTGTAGCCATCATGACTGGGAAGACGGTGGGAGAATGCATGGTATTAAGGCAATACAGGAAAGATAACAGCATTGAATTAGGATTATGCTGGTCTTGGTGCGCAAAGAATGTCTGAAGGACTGATAGAAATCGAACCATTAGTCCGAGAGCAGAAGAGGAAGGAATGAATGTAAATATGAACTAAATAATGTCGTTGGCTGATCCTCCAGCATGCTCTGGGACTCGTGCAATGATTATATCTGCCCCTATTCTGATGATGCTATTCCAGTGTGTGGGGCTCTGAGATGCCTTTCTCAGAGACCAGTTCAATCGCTGCATGGGAAAGAAATCAATTATCCGCATGTAGTGTGTCATTGTCATGCCCTGCATGCCAGTAGGAGCCAATGACGATTACCTGCTCATCTAATCTGTCCAGTCATATATTTGTCTTTACCGAATGCCGATGCCAACATCCTTCATCTTCGCACCGTTCCCCAATTTCTGATACCCAAGCGCCCACGAGTGTTTGTATCAATGACCTCACGGAAAATGCCTGGAAGGAATATTTCTGGGGGTAAAATTGATGGGTGGTACCAGCAGCCATGCCATTTTTATCACTACAGCCGCAAATATGGGGCACTTGGATGCGCGTGAATCAAAAAACTCCCTCCCACTCTAAGCTTTGGGGAGACTTGAGAGATATGGGGAGACTTGAGAGTTGCCACTTGAAACGGGCCTGTTTAGTGCGAAGATGGAGGAGGTACGGGGTCATGAGGGGAACCCGGACATGGTACAAGTCGAATTAAAAATCCCCAAATAATATATATGAGCACAGCTGGAACCATGTTTTTCACTTCACGTAGAGTAGACATGAACCATTGCTATAATCGTTGCTCTTAATACCCACCTCAGATGATCATACCCCCTTGAGATAATAGTCTGACATCTCTAACCGTAATACCAATTGCCCAACAGTATTTTCCTCTGCCAGATCCGCAGCGTCAAACAAGCCTCCGCTCCCTGCCCGGGCATCGAAATTCTTTTCGCCATACCCCTTCTTCTCACTCAGTCCCCTACAAACAGTGATAAACACACCCACCTTTTTTCTAAACTTTCCATACATCAATCTAATATCTCCATCTTTGTTTGTCTCCCCATGAGTTCCCAAAGCCTTCTCCCTCGAGTGTTTCGAGAATCGTAAAAGTATGCCAAAAATTTCTTCCAGTAGTTGCATAACTGGCTTTTGTCTCTTTCTTAACAACAACGCAAACAACATCTTATCAAGTACACGTTCATGGTAATCTCTAAGCTTATCCAGACCCTCGTTTTGGCCAAGCGAAAAGTCATCAGACTCCATGCGTTGTTCAATTTCATCTAATTTTCTCTCGAAGATACGCCACGTTGATGCAATTCCGGTATCAAAAAAATATCCACAGACAGAAGAGACGAAATGATGTGCTTCAATGCGAAACTTTTGCGCAGATGGATCAATACTTTGCCAAGAGGATGTCCTATCTGTGGTATCACGAAAAAGTGCCGATACAACATATAGCATTCTGAGAGTGCGAAGCAACTGTTTGAAAAGTTGGTCATATTTGTAGAGGATAATGGGAGTCAAAATGGATTCCAGGGGTGCGGGAGGTTTGTATGAGAGTCGTAGAAAATCTAAGGCTTCAATTGAATTAGGGTCCATACACTTTTCGATTTCTTCTTCGGACATATCTCGAACAGCAAAACTCAGATCTCCTGGGAGAGATCCTTGGCGTTCAAGATAACCACCGGTCGGAGAGAGATTCAAAGGTTGATTTGATGTATAACTTTCTGTAAGAACACCCATTAACGCAAGTCGTAGTTCGGAGCTCGCTGGTGGCCATGTATCTCTACCGCCAAGTCGCAAGCCCATGGATCCGCCAGACAGAGCCACTCCTTTTTGTCTTTCGGCACTCTCCAATTCTGGGTCAAATAGTGCATGAGAAAGTCGACTTGAGAAAACTCCATTTCCCAACAAATGAAAGTCTCTTTGCAGAGAGAGATGCTGTCGCAATTTGTGAGACTTGAAGAATAGTTGCATGCAAATACTGTTGACTACTCGAGCTTGCGCAGAAATGATAGGATTGAATGAGAGTAGAGGGGCCAACGAGATTGGTGGAGAAAATATGGAGTTATATTCTGGTGTAGACTTGGAAGTCGATGAAAGGCAGACCTGTAAAATTTTTTGAAGTTTGACTGAAGCTAATGGCTCCTGTAATTTCAAATCCATCTGCTTGATAGAAGCCACAACATGGTTTTGCATCTCCTCCTCGGGTTTACCAAAGAAATCTAGATCAAAATTGTAAAGCTCATACTGGGGCCCGGTTGCTGGAGTTTCCTCCATTAAACCAGGCCTTGAGAAGGCGCGAAGTGCAGCCGTCAAGTCTTGTTCGTATTGAAGGGCTTTAGTTTCTACATCCAGAATGTCTTGCCAAGAATATCTCCATTCAAGAGTTGGCGGTGCAACAGATTCCACCACTTCCATCTTTGACAAAGGGTGATCTATATGATGAGTCCGTAATATTCGAAGGCTTCTACCCACTTCAAACATTGCCCGGGCATCTTCAAGTGGTATGAATGAAGGTACCTTTTCATGGTTCAATGCAAAGTCAGGTTCATTTAATTCGAGACCAGCTTCATCCACCCACTCTTTGTTATCGACCTTCACGAAACTCTTGCCAGGACCATCCTTGGTCAGCGGTTGGCCAATTTCTCTTTGTAGTCCAAGCCATTCACTGGTGAACTCAAGCCAAGGTGCTGAAGCCCTCGAAAGTATCTCGAGAAGAATATCTCTTAAGGAGTCTGTCCTGTGTTCCAGAAGCTGAATCTCTTCAAATAATGTCGATAGTATTGCTTCATCGCTTTTCTTCGGCAACGTTTTTGTCACTAGTCGTTTGAAGCATGTAAGAACCGAGTGAGCTGGTTGAAATAATGCTTGCAATTGTAGAATACTATCATAATCAGAATTGCTTACATTTAGTTGTGACTGAATTGTTGCAAGAACAGTCGAGACGGATTCGGCCATAGCAATTCGGCCTGGTGACTTGTTTGACGAGTACGTTTTTTCGACAAAGTCTTGGAGGAATCTGGTGATATTCCCGCAGTCATAAAATGGAGCCAAAAAACCCATAAGAGATTGGGCAGTGTGACCGGAGATCCTGAACTTTTGAAGAGTGGCAGTAAATGAACGCTTCCCAACATCCCAAGTGAAAAACATCGAATTTCTACCTAATCCTAGTGCGAGGACCGATGCAGCAAATATTTTTGAGTCCACTATATCATGATGATTGTTCCCAGCCTTAAAAAAATCCTCATCAGCAGCTAGTGCGGTATCAAACACTCGAGGTCCAGCTTCGGTCAAATATGCTGTCTGGGGTTCAAAGAAACTCTCAATGGTAAATGAATCCCAGGATTGATAGTTCGCGGGCTTTTGCAGAGGCTCTTGCTCCTCTATCATCCAAATATCAAAGTCACAGTCTTCCTCTTGTCCCACCGGTTCGTTGCAAGATGTATCGCCAGAATTCTCATCGGATTGAGAAGGAGTTTTAACAAATGGCTCTGCGGGACCAAGGGGCAATTCTGGTATACCGAAAAATAATTCGTCATGCTGACATTGCTCTGCAACATCTGGTAATTTGTAGTCAATGACTGCAAATAGTTAGCTCGATGCTTATATCTGCATCATCTACTCGGAGTTTTGGAACAAACCGGCAAGTTTTAGTTCTGAAAAGAGGCCATGTGAATGCCCTAAATCTTCAAAGCATTTAGAGAGACCCCATAGGTCTGGTATAGCAAACACATCCCCTGGATCTTTTTCGTCACCCATTGTTGGTTGCATCACAATTCAAACAATCGTGCTGAAGGCGGGGATAGTGTGGACGCGCCTTATCGCGTCTGTGGCTTTGGCGGCCGCTAGCGCATCAAATCACAAAAGGCTGATGGTGAGGCTGGGCAGCTTGTTATAATGTTGCGGTGCAATTCGACGATTGAATAATTGACAGTAACGAATTCCTTCCGGAACTTGGTACCACAACAATGCCCCCGAAGAAGAAGAAGGGAAGCACGAGAGCTGCTTCGACGCCCGTGGAAGACCAAGATGGAATGGCAATGGCACTGGATACTCCCCAAAAGGCCGAACCAACAAAACCAACCTATGATATCTTGAAAGACCCATGGACCGACGAACAAGAGACCTCACTGTTCAAAGGTGTCGTCAAGTGGAAGCCAGCCGGTAAGATGTCCCAATCCCAAAGTCTAGATGAAATGATCTAGTAAACCAGAGGAATTAATGATTGATTTTAGGCATCCATAAGCATTTCCGCATGATTGCACTTTCAGAACATCTACGAAATCATGGTTATGATCCTCGCGTTGATCAGCATACGCGGATACCTGGCATATGGGAGAAATTACGAACTTGTTACAATTTGGATGTAATTGACGATCGTGAGAATTCATTTGAATATGAAGATGATACCGAAGACCGGTTTCCCGAATTCGCATTACCCGACGATGTTTATGGACAGATGTGTTTTATGCGAGGGAAGAGGACCGATGAAGAAATAAGTGAAGCGCCCTCATCACCTCCAAGGTTAATGGAAACTTTGGAGCCAAAAGAGTCACCGGAGCCAGAGGTTCTTGAAACGACTAAAAAGAGAAAGAGGGGAAAGGAGAGAGGAAGTACGGTCGATACTGCGGAAACTAGAACCTCACCTCCCGCGCACAGTTCACCGCCGAAATCTACCAGAGCCGGAAGGAGTGCTATTAGAGCTGCGGGAAGGGCGAAAGCTGAATCTAGTTCGAGGCAGCAGAGTATTGCAACCGTTGCAACCGCGGAGGATGAAGAAGACAACGAGGAACGGGATGACGAGGGTATTGAAGGAACACCGACGAGACCGAGGGGAGCGGATACGAAAAAGGGTAGGGGACAATCTTCTACCAGGAAAAGTAAAAGGAAAAGATAATGCACTCGCTTTAATTCGGCGATAAGATTTGTATGAGGAAATGGTTATTAGGAGCGAGGCGTTCTTGGTCATTGCTTATACCTGTATACAACAGTCTTTGTATTGTATGCACATGGCTTCCATGGCGAAATCTGAAAGATCAAATTTGGGGGTTGGTGGAATTCCGGCTGGAGACATCGATGGGATCAAGAAGTCCTGGGAGGAGAGATGGAGTACATACGGTACTGGCCTCAATCTATGGGGTATAGGCTAAGAAGAAAAGGTTCGCGACAAAGCGAGAATGTGGTAGGTTGATGAACAGGACGGGAACATCTGAAAGGGATTATAGTCTCAATATCATTCCGGAGAGACACGATTACAAGAAGAAAAGTGTACAACAAATGTTGAACTCTATCAAGTATTCAAATGAAAATCAAAGTACTTCAAATCTATCAAAAACCGATCTATAGTACAGCCACACCAATTGAGCCTCATCAATTTCTAAAAACCTTAAAACCCCGGCATAAATCCAAGCCGCTAAGGTCGGCAACAAGCTCCAAAGCTCAAGATTCCCCGAACGTCACTTATTTCACGATAACGACAAGTTAGTTCACCACCCATTGACGTTGCCCACCATGCGTCGCACATTACGGCAATTTGCAGCTGTTAAGCCTGCCAGATATCTCGAGCCCAACACCCCAACCGGTCTCACTGGCCTCAAGACCCATCCATCCCCCCGCTCTGCTTTAATCTACCTCTACTCCTCCACCCTCGACAAGCTACAACAATTTCCCTCCACTTCTCTATATCGTCAATCCACCGAGGCCCTCACAAACCACCGTTTAAAGATTGTGCAAGATGTAGTGCCAGCTGGATACCAAGAATGGGCAGCGAAAGCAAAGGAAATCATGGCTGCGCATCCAGAGGTTTTCTCCACCCCAGAAGGTGGCGTACATTTTGATGGGGGAAGGCATGTAAAATTTAGCGCAGGAGGGAAAGTTTTCGTGCAGTCCAAGGTTGAGAAGGAGGTAGATTGGAGTAGGGAGGAGTGGGATGGTGAAGAAGGTAGTGCGGAATTAGAGGGCGTGAGGACGACACAAGAAAGGAAGGGACAGAGTGTTTTGGCAATGGAAAGGCCTGGTGAGGACGAGAAACAAATTGTCTGGGAAGAAGAGCCTGCGTTGAATGTTGATCAGTGAGTTAGGGGTCCCCTCTTTGAGTTGAAGGGCATGGGTACTAATACACGATGCAGAGTCGAAGAGATCGAGAATAAAATTGGAGCTGGATTGATCGAGGAGGTCATTCAGGTCGCAGAGGGCGAACTGACCCTCACTGACATTTTGTTGAAGGCAAGAGTGTAAGTCAATATCAATCTTTCCTTCTGGGAATTGTAACTAATGAGAGATGTAGATGGGAAGATCTCGAAGAAAAGCCTGTCGAGGGACAGTGGACATATTTCAAGCGCGATACTGCTACTCCTACTACTCAACAACCACCTCAAAAGTAATGCTCGGCCCGATACAAAACACTATAAGATTCGAAGAGAAAGAATGTATAGTAGAAGAGTCTGTACATAGAATAAATGCATTCACGTCCTCCAAGACCTTTATCCCTGAAAATGGTCCATCCCCAATCACACTTGCAAGTGCAATCAATCGTTTCTATATTGATGTTTTTTCCACTGGATATCCGGGAACCAGGATGATGCCCCGCCTCCCCACAACACATTTTGCAAATCAACTAACGAGCAGTGGTCAATCGATCAATCATCCATCAAGCTCGATCCTGAACTACTACCTTTATCCCGTTTCCTCACCTGCATTCCTGGCTTCACACCAACAATCGTCCCAAGCGCCCTCACCCAGCCCAACTCCTCGCTTGGTTTCGCCGCTCCCCCGATTATGGTAAATGACTATTTTCTTTTAATGAGTCTTGGTTGATCAACTTTTATAAGTGGGGGTGGAGGTGGAGGTGGAGGTCCAAGTCGTATCGGTGCCGATTTCTGTCTTTCGCGGGATTTTGGAGCTGATGTTCCTGTCAACCAGTCCAGATATGCAGTATTCGTAGCTGCCGGCTTCTTCGCTTTAGGAACAGGTCTACCCATCGGGCCGCCAGGTCTGCCTTCCATGAATGCAGGAGGAGGTGGTGGTCCTGGAGCCCCTGCTCTCCATATTGGTTCGTTTTCGGGCAACGGCCACATGTGCATAGTTATTGACCAGCCGGGCTCAATCACTGATTCCCATACTTGAGGTAGGATGATTTAGCCTTCGGGGCCCAGGAGATCGTAGTGTCCATCGTTTACGTGGGGACCGAGGACATCGACGTGAAGGAAAGCTTGTTTCACTAGTTCTTCCATTCCCTGATTAATGGCGGTTAGCGAGGAATGTTGTAAATATCACGAAACAATGGTCAGCAGTTGAAGATGGAAAGAGAACGGAGTCGACATACGGCCCATGTTGACACTAAATGAAATGGGAACATGAACTTTCTTCCCACGGCATCCTTAAATCTTATCGCTGGTTTTGTTCTTTTGCTATCAGATGCCACAGGCGAGTGTGCTCGATCCTTTCTCTTTGCAGCTCTACGTTCCGCGGCTTCTCTTTTTTTCTTTGGTTTTCTTTAACATACTCTTCTTCTTCTCGCTTCCTTGCATGTTCTTCTTCCGCTTTCGCCATCTTCTGATGATGCTCCTCATCCTTTAGCTTCTCAATATACTCGGGCTTTGCTCTCTCTAGGTTCGTTTTGTTGCGCTCCTCTTCTGTAGGCCCTTCGGGCGATGGTGGCAATGGAACTTCAGTAGGATCAGCGTCGGAGATTGGCCGTCTTGGGTAGCTATAATGTGTTCCACGACGACCACGTGGTGTTCCGGATCGCCTGCTTTTTCTTCCCCGATCTTCTGGAATGATATTATCATGTCTAGAGGTCTCTTCTGCAGCGCGTTTTCTTTCTTGCTCTTCAACAACCCTTCTAGTTGTTTTTCCCAGTATGATTCTTCTTCTCTCCTCAGAGCTGTTTCCACGCTCTGACCGCCGCGGGCGGTCATATATGATCTCTCGCTCGATTATGTGTTCTTCATAGTGATCCCTGGTGTCCCGGCCCCTTCTTCGTTCTCCCGTTAATTTTCATTCATCATTTTCTCTCATGCGTCTTTCCAATGAATGGCGCTCGCGGTCCATGGCATCATCTGAGTTTGCGGGGTCTAGTGATGGGGATCGTTCGCGACGTATCATCTCAGAGCTGTCTTGCTCGCGCCAGTAATCAGAGCTAGACCCTGGTGAAGGAGGTAACGGTATATCAGTAGGATCTGGTATAGATGGGTGTATTGACGGAGTAAATGGATGTGAGTTCTGTGGACTATCAATGTCTTTGTCAGAAGTAGGGTCGTGAATAGGAGACGTGGGGCTTGGCGAGGGAGTTTTTGAAGGGACTGGGCCGGCGATGGGAGACTGATTAGATTGAAGAGACTCTGGAACAGAATCTTATACAAGCGCGGGCTCGGCGGGAGTTAGTGGAGGTTGAGATGGAACGGGACCAGGCGGAGGTAGACAAGGTTGTGCAGAAGCTGGCGGTACATTGTGGGTTGAATGTGTAGGTGATGGTGGAACATTCTCCGGATCTCATCTTTGATCCAAAGGCTTCCATCCCCAAAATCGCCAGCGCCATGACCCTGCGTCCCTTTTTCTTTTCTTGCGTACCGACAGATCGCCGTCTATTGACAGACTTGAAGGCAATCTATTACTGCTTGTAGAGGATGAATCATCATCACTATCACTAATCATATAGCTGCTAGTCGAAGACGAAGCAGCGTGACGTTTGCGTAGATTTCAAAGGCCTAGGATATTTGAAGTAAGACGTTCCATGATACCGATCTTAAATGATATGATGTCACTGTCAGAAATTGACGAGGCGACCATGTCATCAATCTCTCCCTTGACGGCAGTAGGTCCATATTGTTGAGAAATTGTTCCAGGGTCATTCGTCGAATACTATCCGCATATATCAAAGCGGTCGTAAGTAGGCAGACTGGAATAGCGATGACCCAAAAAATGAAAAATTGATCTCCACCAGTCTGAAAATTACCACCCATTGAAAATATTGCTGCGATTATGGAGAAAGGAAGTAAAATACCGCCAAGGTAAGTCAATCTGTGAATACTCTGACGAGTTTCCAGATCTACGACCTCCCCTCCACGAATTTGTACTCCCAACTTCGAGGGAGTCGCCGAGATAGTATCATTGTCTTCATCGTTGTCATCATCATTTGTTGTTTTGGCCTTCGTCTCATATCCATCCTCCTCCAGCTGTCCCAACGCGAATAGTTGTGTGCAACGTTCAGCCTTCTTTGAAAGCCCTTTAAACCCTTTCATCCTACTATCATAACCAGGACTCCACATAGCTTCCGCGCGATCCAAAGACCATATGTTTGACTCAAGCAGATTGCATATTTGATAGATCTCGCGGTAGGGGATGATTCTGGACAAACTTGCACGCTCAATAACCTCTCCCAAAGCAAATCTCCATTGCCGCAGTACAATATCAGTAACGATATCTGTAAGAACATCCCAAAATAGTACGCCACCTGGCGATTGGATAGCATCAAAGACCTGATCGGTTAGAGTTAAAGCTGGGTCATGTTTTCGGCTCGGGTTTCCATTGTTGCTTTTCTTCAGGAAGACTTTCTAGGGCACTTACAAGAACGCTTTGATAACTCGCTGCTTGAAATTGTGCCCCTCTTTTCGCCCACGACCGATCCTCGAGAAGTAATAACACTTTCATATACCATTAGCATGCCTACGGATTGCAAACCATAGTTGATCTTACAAGTTTCACCTCGATCTTCTGTGGGAAAAGACACCAAAGTCATGTGACATAATCTCACACTCAATGCATTCTCACTCTCAACGGCTGGGGACTGTGCCTGGTCGGACGGATTGCGCCCAAACATGGGGTTTTGCATTAGCGATTTTCAGCCACCAATATACCTGTGCCTCACGGGTGTTCAATTTAGATTCCTTACCCGTATAGCTGCAGGTCCCATTTAGAATTCGAGGTTAAGATATGCGTCACGTTGTTTGTGCTCAAATCTTGAAAGGGTAATTCCCGCATTCTAGACACTAGTCTAGGCGTGGCTAGCATTTGTGCAATTTCTGCGGGCTTTTATCGACTCACCAGCACTACGACAGTATGTGGTTTGAGCTGGTTTCCTTCAAGTTTTCGACATTAGCTTATATTGTAGTTTTAGCTTAGAATCTGTCCAGCCTTTCGACGATTACACTCGCCAAAATCAGCAGTATGCTAGTGATTAAGGTCTGAAACACGGTTAAATGTGAACATTGACAGTATGATTCTTTTGAAGATCAGATAAAAACTTCTTCTAGCGCTTATTCCATCATGCTAAATATCCACTTCATTCCAAATGAGATATCTTTAACCTTTGACATTGAGCTTCGGCGATAATCTACCACAGTATGAATCGTAACCTGGCCCTCATGTGATTCTAATAAATCCAAGGATCTGCCCTTATGTGTTCCATAGATTCTCCTGTGCCTTTGAGCTCGACTTTACCGGCCATACCTCCAGCTAGTCGTTCTTCAATAACCTTGCTGCACCAGTCAATACATATTGAATTAAATACATGGTGCCAGCAACAAGGACACTCATAATTATATAGCTCGTGCTAAGACACGTTTCGAGACCGCATAATATCTTCGGTATTCCCTCCGGGCCTAAATTTCTATTCTCGGTCATCGGCATTCTACCCTCGGGGAGCCTTTTCTATACTTCTCCGCCTAGTTGACAAATTCCACTCCCCGTATACGACTCTTTTGCCATCTTTGGTAAAGTCAAGAATTTCGTCGCCGCAAAACCGTGGGAGAGGATACGGTAAAGAGCAATTGGCAGATTTGAGAGTCCAGTAAAAATTCTTTGACCTCTAGGAGTATAGTAGATGATGAGCTTCTTGAGAAGTTGAGTCTGTTCAACAAACAAGAAAAGAGCTGTTAAGTATCTACTCAAAGGCACCGAGTGGTCGAGCCAATCTAAATTATTTGTAGCATACTGAATTATACTTTAACCTGAAATTCCGTCCTAAATATACTAAAACCAGGAATGATATTGAGGTTTGAGATTGTGTCGATATCGGAGTGGCAATTTACTAAAAAAAACTTGGTAATTAGGTCAAAAATTAGCCTCTTTAGGAACGGTCGAGAAGGGGCTATTATAACATATACCTATTTTGGACTAGAAATTTCACGCTAAGAGTCCTCGCATAGATAAGAAAACATCGCAGATATCGCTGATCAACTCAAAGACCTCTCTTCATGAATTTTGATTTATCGTGGGGAAATGTCATTCATGCCATCATTTTAGGGCCGCGTATCCTAAGCTTCGGCAGTGAAATCAAAATCCGACCTTGGTAATGCTCGCAGGCTGGGACTAGACCTCATCTAACTCAATAAAGGTCTTTAGCTAAGTAACACGCTGAATATCTCTGATGACTAAGGTATACAGATATGTGAATGGTCAGAATAGTTTGTTTAAACTTGATGGATATTAGTGAATTTTGAAGATTTCTTCAAAATATTAGCGAGTTTTAAAGTTTTTGTATTTTTTAATATTATTCTAATTTCACTTAAGTTAAAAATAATTAAAGCAATTATAAAGACGAATAAAAACAACATAATTCCTATTGTAACAATTGAATTTATAATTAAATATTTTTAAATTGAAAAAAGCTTTAAGAAAAACTATATTAGATTTTCTAATAATAAACTTTTTTTTAATCATAATCGATAGTTAGCATGTCTCTTAGTCAAAGGCCTCTAATACTATAAGAATGAAGTTGTTTCTTTAGGACCCAGATATCAATTATAATGAGCTGAGAATTTTTTTGTAGGGATTAGCTCGAATAGCTCCCTCGCCTAACCGTTTAATCTTTTCTGGGAAAAGAGGGGGGCCAGTGAATACGCCATTGTATACCTAGTCTAAACTCTATTCATGTGAATCGATTTCTATTACTAATAATTCTAGGATCTACCTAGGCAGTGTAGATAGCCTTAGCTAGTAACATACTAAACGAATATTTATTACGTGGCTTTGCAAATACACTAACTCGTCAGGATAGCAATCAATGAACTATATAATCTCCCGATAATTTCCATCAAGTAAATTCCTTTTCACCCAACTTTATATCAAACATTCAATAAAATAGTGATAAAATCCAATTTTATCAACTTTTTTCACAGGAACACATCTCAAATATTCAACACGAGTAGTGTTTTAATTGCCCACTGATTAAACTCTCAATCAATATTTAGTTCCGTATCAATTTGTGCAATCACAGGACAAAAAGATCACAATTCTATACCAGAACTTGCGGAGAGAATAAGAAGTCTTCAACTACCTACCTTGCGATACTTCCTCGCCATGGCCAACACAATTATGTCACCCCAATTAACGAAGAAACCGGTCTCCTCCGAGGGACATTTTCCCTTCCTCAAACTCCCTGCTGAGATCCGCAATACGATCTATGAGATGGTACTGTGCGACATACAAGATGCCGAAGTACCTGGCATGGGCGATATACCACAAACTTTTGATGGCTTCGCCATGAATCAACACGATGTCCATCCCCAAATATTGAGAACCTGTCATCAAATCCATGACGAAGCGAAATACGTCATGGCGAAGAAAAATCTTTTCGTCGAAGTCGAATTCCTTACGGGACGCGGAACACACCTCAATTACGGCCTTTTCGAGATGTTGGCTCTAAGTAGAGTACCGTTTCTACGTATCAAGCGGGATATTGAAGTAAGAAGTGACATTAAAATGCCAGGAAACTTTGGTGGCTGTATCATGCATCATCGTATCTCCATGGTCGGAGGTAGTAGATGGGGTCAGCAAAGGGGGGATTCAATGCTACTGTTGCATCGCCACATGGATCAATTTTTTGCTGCTATCAGCCACACAAAGTGGTTCATGTCCATGTTCAACTTGAATGATAGGGCATGTCATGAAGTCGCATTTCTAGACCCTTTTCAAGTTGTTCTCGAGTCTGCATCTGGCAACGAGCTTGACTTCAGCAGACATACTACTAGCACTCGTTCATTTTCTCTCGAGTGGCTAGTAAACTTACGAAACAAACTCCTGTCTCCATACCCTGTCGCAAACAGGGCTTTACATTCTACTGCAGCGAAAAATTTAATCGAAATGGATGACAGTCTAACGCTCGACGTAGTCAAAGAGCCCACGGACGCTGAAATAGTGATGAGAGACCTTCATCAACTGACAGAAGACGGGGATGCCCACCATCATCGTAAAAGCTACGGGTATGCAGAAGCCTACTTCCAACTTGTGGACTACAAAATTTCTGTAATAATGAACAAGGCCACCAAACAAACAATGGACCTTTTCGAGGAAGACGGAGAGCATCTCAAGGATCAACTGAAAGATATGTATGCCTCAATATGCATCAATCGTTCAAAGAACGCTGTCGCCGGTATGCACGCGTACGCACACGAGAATCGCGATGAACTTCCAGAGCGATGCAATCTGGTTAAAGATATGGCAGCACAAATCGAAAACCCAATACAGTTCCCGGGGCTCACGCTAGCTCCGGAAAAAGCTGCAGAGCTTTTAAAACTACAAGCCGTCGCTTACAGACTCATGGGGGATCGGGAAAGTATCGATAAAGCCGAGGAGAAGGTTAGAGCAGCCCTCGCATTATTTCCTGGAGACAAGCTCCTTGTAGACGAGGAACATCTAATTCTGAAGATAAAACGCGAACTTGACGAGATTTAAAACCGCCAGGCAATACCCGAGGATTTTAGCAGAGTGGCCAACCAGCCAGCAAGCTAACCTTTCAAAATACCTTCAGCAAGTCAGCGACGTTATATCCCAGCTGGCAGCTAAATGATCAGCTAGGAAATTTGAAATTTTGAAGTTTAAAAGTAGTTTAAAGGTATTTGGAAGGTAATTTGGAAGGTAATTTGGACGGTATTTTGGAAGGTAATTTGGACGGTATTTTGGAAGGTAATTTGGACGGTATTTTGGACGGTATTTTGGAAGGTATTTTGGAAGGTATTTTGGAAGGTATTTTGGAAGGTATTTTGGAAGGTATTTTGAGAAATTTCCAAAATATACATTACAAAATTAAAATTGTTTGATCGAAGCTTTGTTAGAATGATTTTAGTTTAAATAGTATAATATCAAGAAAGAATATTACAATTTATAGAATTTATAATGAAAAAATTAGTATATTTTTATTTTTTGATCATTTATTATCAAATTGAAATTATAAATTAGTTGACAAGTAGTTGATTAGCTAAGCCAACGAGTTAATAGCGATAATGAGATATCGTCAGCGAGCCAGCTGGAGATAGAGAGTTAGCTGATAGCTTGCTGGCTGGCTGTTTGGCCACTCTGAAAAATAGCAGGCTACCAAGGCCATATAATCATTGTCAGCATCGGGTACATGTTGACTACGAAATCTTCATTTGCGAGGTTCACCCGAGTCTACTTCTATCCCGAGGGTGGTGATATGGATGTGAGGTGAAGACTTCTATTTGTTCTCTCTGAATTGTAGGGTGCAGCGATGGGTTTAGCGATAGGAATGTGAGGTCAAATCTTTATGTTTCTCTATATTATGGCGTACAGCGATGAGTTTAGCAAGGTGATGATGGAAATGTGAGGTCAAGCGTTTGTTTTCCCCGCCTCTATATTATAGAGTACAGCGTTGAGTTTAGCAAACTAGAACAAAATTTCAAACATTATGAAGAGGAAGCTCTCCGATTAAAGTCAAGTGACTGATCCCCACACCACCGCCTATTATGAGACCTAATTGCCACTCTATGCTTACAAAGCCCAATTTTCTCGACTTAGTATAATGTGAATTTCAATCAGGAAATATAGCAAAAAGCAACAATTAGGTATAAAAGTAGTGTTTCTAACATGATACGAGAGTCAAGCCTTAGTGATTGTCATTTTGGTCGCCGTCGCTCACTTCTCTACCAATAGATGGGATATGAAACCTTTCCAGCAATGACACGCCATAGAAACTGGTTTAGCTTTGATAACTTCTACCAAACGACATGATTAACCAGGAACATGGAGAAGAAGACAGGTATGCAGTCCACCCCATTCATAAACCGGGACTCTTTGTGTACGAAAGATATCCCAGATGAATAGCGGGCCAATCTTTGGGATCGCGTCGTCTAAATCTTTCAAGAACTACTCGACTCAGAATCGAGGTTATTGTTAAGGGGCAAGAGACGTTCGGTACTCTAACACCATCCGATGATTTAGCGTACAGAACAATCACTCGTTGCCATTTAAATTTGAAGGGTGAGACCAAAGCTCAGTAAAAAAAAAATGTGCCGTCCAAGAACTACCAAAACTAAGAAAATATAGGTTGATAGCATCCGCACTATCAGTCGATGCATCAGTTTCAAAATGTGGTGGCTTCAACTCGGGAATACATCTGCGCATTGGCCGAATCGATGCTGCATACTAGGTATGCAGGTCCGCCTGGTGTTCCAGGGCCAGCAACAGATCTGAATACGAATCTTGCTCAATTTGCAGCAGCAAATCGCTCTGACGGCTTGTGGACATTAATTGGGTCGCGTCAGAATTCTGATGCGCCAAATGATCATTTGTGATGGCAACCAATCTCGATGGAGGCAAATCATTCGATTCAACGCCTGATGTTGTAGATCCCAACAATATTAACGAGTATTTGAATTGATATGGGAATTGTTGAGGCCCTCTTTGTACAACAGAAGATGTGGCAGATCGATCGGATTATCGTCTATGTAACATGTATGACAACAATGCAACTGTTCAAAAAAGGTCCGAAGAGGCGGCATTCCAATTGAAATGCATCTCACTATTCGAGAAGATGATAGACGTCGTACCTGGTGCAGTGACTCTCCCAGACGCGGTCCAGCCTATTGAATGGAAGGCGGTGGATACAATGATCTCAGGACTTCTTCGAAATCTTTACACTGCCACTTAGCCACAACAGGTTCTTTTCGCTGGACACTCCTCAATCGCCACTATTAGCAAGACATCTAACTCTAGGACTTCTATCGGCTCGAAAGCCCCCTAGCCGCGGGAAGGAACTATAAGCCCAAAGATTGTCCAGTAAAACTGTGGCAATAAATTCGTTTGGTAAGGGTGCTGCCGGAGAAAATGCTCTGTACTCATTGAAAGCAGCGATATCATCTTCCACAGAGACGGTATTCATCAAAGTTACACAAGTTAATGCTTCGAGTTAAACTTTGAAGAGTACCATTTTTGCTTCGTAGCATGTTTGTGTAAATTCTGGAAGGGTGGGCTAGAAATGAGCGTTTGAATGCCCCCCACTTTTGCTGTTGTAACTTATACGCATAGCAGTGTGCCTGAGCAAATATATATAAATAGGAATAATAATAATTAGACTTTATATCATATTGGATGTTGATTCGTAAGGAAAGATAATTTCTGGGTCAAACATAATTGTTGGTGATATGAATGTTTGAGAAATGGGTGGATCACGTTGACGCTAATGAGGAAGGTGTGATAAAGTTTCTCCTTTGCTCTTTTCTTTTTCTTTTCCCCTTTCCAAATCAAAGAACTTCATACCAAGCCAAAATTGCCTTACCAACAATTTCCTTCGTAAGGTCGTCGTCGTCGTTGCTTCCCTCCGGTTTCGCTTTGTCTCTTTCTTGTGTCACGTCACTTTCCCAACTGGAATGAATTTAAACGTTGTGTTACAACGGTATTCAACCCAAAACATTCCTTTTCTTCTTTCTCGAGCAGTCAGCAGTTAGCAGTGCCAATTTCAGATCGCTGCAGCCACCGCCAAATCTTTCATTGTGCTGTCAGGTTCATCTAAAGCGTATTGGATACTACATCCTTAGTCGTTCCAGTTCACTTGGCAAAATCACGAGATCATAGAGAGGGTCCCGGGTTGCCACGTCGCTCATCACATGTGAGCACCGAGATCAAAAAGGTTGGATGTGCGAAGAGTAAAGGGGAATCGAAATTGTTGCTTGGGCACTTGGGCAGTTTTCACCGAGTAGGCTGAAACTTCTGTACCCGAGCAAAAGAAAATTAATCGGATTGGGCCTGTTTATACTGTGTGACGGCGCCTTCTATGTGTGCTGCGGCCCTGCGGCTCTCATCTCGCATATATTTTGCGGTTCTCAAGATGCTTGGTTACATGGCAGCATTCATCAGCTTCTAGAAGTCTTGGATGTGATGTAATCGTCATCACGATTGTGTACCACGACTGGCAAGGGGTCTTCCATGAAACTCTCCAATATTGCATAAGATTTTCATCACAGCCTTGTGCATTATAGACTTATCTTACAGGGAAAGTCACATGAGTCACTCTCAAAAGATATCCAGCAGGAACAATGGTTTTAACGGCCTGAATATTACGCAGCCCACCAGCTCAATAAATACTCCGATACCAATTCCCAACACTGTGCAATCAAAACAAACCCAACCAATCCGGTCCTCGATTCCGACCCATTCCAAACAACCCAGACCATCCGTTCCTAAACACCCAAATGGTTGGGTATTACTCCATGCACCTGCTCCGACGCCATATTCCAGTATTGCCCAAAAGAGATAAGCCCCCGACACGGGTCTGTGGATCGGAAACGCACAGTCTTCTGTTCCTATCTGTTCTTGTGTGACCCCATCAGCTTACACTAAGATGATGGCTTCCACCTAGAGACAGTCCGTAACTTCGCACCATCCGCAATAATCGTGATCGCCGTACTGTTCTTCTTTGCAGCATTGCGGGCAGCAGCTGTTGACGATGGGAGTAAGCTTGAAGATTGCCATCGTGATTTATTGCTGAAGCAGTTGTATCTGTGTGACGGGAAGTTTATGCGAGAGGTTGGAGGATTTGGATGAGCAAGAGAGGTTGCTCGTTAAACTTGGATTGACTGATCTTTGCTGGTGATATAGGGCTGAAATATGAATTGTTCGATGCAGCAGAGGATGAGAGAGTTTTCGAAGTTTGATGGTCAAAGCCTTTTTCACAAGAGGATCCTGTCGATACATATATATACTTACATCTAACGTCAGGCAATAATAGATTCCTCCGGCATCCTGCGCCCGGCATCCTAAAATACTTTGGTTATCGAAGCCTACTGACCAAATTTCAACATTGCCTGTTTCATTAATTCATTCCTCCACCGACGTACCCGCATGCGCAAGAAATCAGCAAACAGGGGGTGCATGTCACAGCCTCGGCACCCTTGTCTTGCCCTGCGTTGCTTACAGCGGTGAGAAGAGTGAGGCTTCCGTCATCATCAACCCCTCTCCTTTTCTATGCTTCTCCTCGAAGTTTTAATTGGTCGCAACCTATATCCCACAATCAGGATCCACTGTCGATTTTACTTTGCCTCTCTCACCTAAGCTCATTATCTACCGCCACAATTCTTGATAATGGAAGCCAACAAGCATTTTCGCACATGCACCGAACATATGCAGGTGAATTGGAGGCACACATGGTTTGTAAGAGAGATAAAGCAGGAAGGTTTCTTAGAAATTAAATGATAGATATCTAACTAACGAAGACTGTCCTCTTGTACTTGGCCAATGGAGCAAATAGTTCCTTGTACAGGAAGGAAATACAGGTCATATGGCTTCGTTTTCGTACATTGCATGTACATACAGTAGAGGACGTCTGATACTGCTCGGGTGCTGCATCAATTTCACCAATTCTGATAGCATAAATGTCAAGGATATATTAGTCGCCTCTTGATTTTGCTGCTATCATGGGAATGTTAAGAGGGGAGCTGAAGAGGATTTACTCCTGCAGAATACAAAGTGCGTCTACTCTTCTTGCCCCCTCTCCTTGCAAACAGATTCCCTCTCATCTTCTGGAAAACCCCCTCCTCCTTCAGCCCAATACATATTATTGACTGAGCATTCATTCCTCACGGCACTTATTACACATATCGTCCGTGTGCATAACTAATGTACTGGCTAGTACTTCTCGCTCCCTGGCTGCTATACATGTTCCCCGCTCGTATAGAATACGATCTGGAACTTAACTCGTCTCAAAAGATGAACGATACTAAGACATTAAATTTAATCTGTAATGCTGGTATCTCAATTGTCACCTTAGACCAGAAGATCCGTCTTTCAATATAGGTGTACTGCAGGGGCAAAAAGGATACATAGAAATCACGCAACAATCGATGATCACTGGTACGATATTCCTCGGACTGTACCTTCATCTTTATTCTCAAAAAGTCCCATGCGTTAAGTCATACCATGCCTCGTTTGCGTGTTTTCCCTGTTCATTTCAATCCCACAATCCTCAGTGCGCATTTAGCCCTATACCCTACCAGCATTTTCATAAGCTTCATGAACAGCGACGGGAGGAGGTCGGGCCATGCCGAATTCTCACCCGTTTCATCTGGATGCTTCTACTTCCCTGACTAACCTTTCTTGAAATTCCTGCACAACTGATCTATGTGGCTAGGGGACGAGCCTCTAGGCTGGGGTTTGACGAAAAGTGTCTTACTTTCATTTCAAAATTTTATCCTTCCCCTGAGCTTCCTAATCTCCCTGTAAGTACGAAGACTTCCCAGAAAACCAAGGAAAGATCATCGTTGCCGATCAAGTGCGATATCTCCATAATTTAGAATCCGGGCAACCATCACCACATATGAGATTTCTAGCTGAAAGTGGTTTGAAAGTTTGTACAGTTGCACCTACACGCCTCGAAAGGTACGTTTGCTCTCTTCTTGCGTTTATACCTTCTCAATTGGGGCACACTTACATATGCATTCCTACCTCTAGAACCATATGCAAAGCAAATTTTTGGAGCTTGTCTGGGGGTAATTGTGATTCATGTGCTGTCGGACTATCATGGGTTATCTGTACAACTTGTGCGTATAGGAGAAACCCGGATACCACTCCGCCTGCATTATATTATCGATCATCTTAAACACATACGATTTCATACTATAAGGCTCAAGGCTCGCAGTGTTGCATTGAAGTGCTGATCTATCAACTGGCTACGAACTATGCACAGCATGGACATAGTCAGCTACTGTGGTACCAAGGTCTCTCCGGAGTATACAGGCTCAGGAAGTAACCAAATATGATAATAGCAAGATGGTCAAAGCATCGGTTCAACTTGTCGTAACCTGTGCGATTCATTTTTAAGCCTAACTTACATGAGCTACACTTATTCCCCGCGACAGATCACCTCCTGAACTTCAACAACGCATCGCTAAAAAACGAAAGCCGTTGGACCGAGCTGATCCAGGTTTCCACTACTACCTTGCAAACATAGTCGACCGGACCGTCCAAAATTCTGCAATAACCCAGTAGGATTTATTCCTCTTCTAGAATTGGCCACATAAAAAGCGCCAAGTCCCAGAACGAGATTCATTCCATCTAAGCAAAATCAGGTTTTGACGACCAAACTTCGGATGAAGTATTCATTTCGAAACTAACTTCCTTTCTGACCTCTCATCCAAATTTTATCAATTACCATTAGCCCTCGCTCCATTTCGACACACCTTCCATCTATGGTCCATCTCCTCAATCTATCGTTGCTCGATCGCCCCTCAATTTCCTCTCGATCCCTCCTCTTTCATCCTAGCACTTCATTGGCAACTCGCTCCAATCAAGATGGTGCCACAAAAGCCTTCTCCATGATCTCCAGGGACCGTGGTCGCTTGGACCATATCTATGATGAGACATACTGATGCCGCTTACCCTCCAGGGTCTAGTTTCCAAGTTCACATTTCTCCTCCAATAGTATCCTCAAATTGCAGCTCAATCCGGCCTGATGAATATCTTCGTTTTTACCCGTTCCCTACACAACGTTTCTTCAATGGCAACAGCCGTCCTTGCCGCGTAACCCCGCTTCAAGCCCTCGTTACTGGGACAGGAACTTGGAATCTTAATCGAATCTTCTCCATCACTCACTCCCCTCAAGGATAATACGTCAAATATTTTTAAGTAGACAGGGGTATCTCTCTTGCTATCTTTCCATCCGCACCAGCATCCTCACTCCGAGATAATCGCCTCCACCGCACGAGCTTCCACCAGTACTGCATATCTCAGACAGCCCGGGGAATTGAACTTCGCCAATTTACCAACCTACCTGTGCCTCCCCCAACTTTGGCTCGCTTCGGGCAATAATTCTACGAGTCAATATCACTATCCGACCGATTTGGAAGACATGTATACCATCCCAATTAATTCAAACAGCGAAATCAATATTCACTGGACCTATTATTGTTCACGAAGTTTAGTATCGTGGGGGTGATGTGGCTACCCCCAGCCTTTCATTTTCGACTTTCGGGCCGCTTTCTGACGAAACTGCACTGCACTGCGCCTACGAAGGTGTGAAGAAAAGTACGACGACACTGCACTGCGCCCGCGACGATGAGTGAGGGTACTTTCGGGTAGTAAAACTTCTAAGGCGGCAGCAATGCATATTAGCACTCAGCGGGCAAACTGGCGGATTAAAAACGCACGAATGGACGAGCTTTTGATAGTGACATAAAGCTAATATGCATAAGCAATCTAGTTTCAATCCCCACCAGCGATAATTAGACAAGAATGCTCTAATACTAGATACACGATACCGTTTGATATCATAAAAGGGCTCTCGAGATGCATCAGAAAGGCAAAGATTTGTCCAACCCTGTCTTTTCCTCACTGATTTGCCCCACGCTAGGCAGCTCATCCACGGACATCATGCATCAGCGATCAAAAATTTGATCGCCAAGAGCATTCGGGTCCCTGGACCGTGGGTATACGTCAGCGGATAAATATATGCCATGCGTTCGTTTGTGTAACTCACACTGACCAGCCGAAGAATATGTGCCTCTATCTTGCATTTTGCATCGACCATTGTGCGGTGGTTCATTAAAGTACTCTATAGACCATTGCCAGTACCTAGTGGTAATATGACTAAAAGCCTAGTTTGACAGTTTGCTGAATCCTGACCTATGGCTTCACTTGTATGTTGATGAACAAAGGCGGTGCTTGTGCTACTCTCACCGAGCGACAATCCTGTGCCTCTATCTTGCATTTCTTTATCTTGCACAAGGTTTTAAGACATAGTCCACGGGCTTATGTTATATCTGGAGTTCGGAGTGAACAATGGGTGATATTGATGACAAAATACCAGGACCATGGTATAACACCGTTCGTCTTGTGGCCCCTGAAACTAAGAGTAAGGGGGGGGAGGGGGGCGGGGTGATGATTTCTTGGTCTGCGTGTAACGCTGACCTTGATATTTCTCGGAGATCTAGTATGCCGATTCTACATTCGAATTTCCGAGTATTACAATGTAACTGTACACCCTGGCCCTAACAGATAGGATAAAGTGATATCACCTCATGGATATCACTTTATTTTCAACACCACTGCAGTCCGAATTGAGCCTGAAGGCAATACTACAAATCTCTGTTCTGCTACGCCAAGTCAATAAAAAGAGTCCAGTCAAGCATACAAAGTATTGAATCATATACTCACAGTATATGTAAAAATGTTCAATTTTACGTAAGGTGTTGTAGAACCCATGCCCTTCTTCCAATCTTCCTACCCCACCCCACTTCAAAGCCCCCCTCTTTGCCCTTTCTCTTTATCAAAACACAGCCAAGCCGGCATTAAGAAGAACAATTGTCACTGCAACAGAAAAACACCCAGTCTATTGCCTCAAATATGCGTGCCTGCTTAAGCAACTGTATACCGACGCACACTACACATCCACCTTCTTACCTTTTCGTCAAAAAATAAGGAAAATCCCGATATCACTTTCGATATAGCTAGGTATATGTCCTCCAGAGTTCAAAAATTACCCGAAAACTACCACGCAACCGTTTCCGCCATTCCTATATCCCTAAACTTTCTAAGTCTCTAAATCCGAAGTGTAACTTTAGATAGTATGGTGGATGATGGGGTATTTTTCGAATTCGAACCCGCGTCGATTGCTTTCTAGATTATGGTGTCATCAGCCCCTATAGAATTGGGCGGCCTGATAATTCGTCGTCGATGGATTGATAGTAGTATTTTAAGTATGATCTATTGACTAGCTCGTACGACAGTGAGGCCTCATTCGTGCCTATTAGGACACCAATTGGACGGTCTGGGAACTCTTGGATAGATCGGATCGAATGATAGCAGCGAGGATATAGAATTTCATTATCTTAGGGTAGGCATATTTCATCTCCAATGGCTTTTCAAGGGCTCAGCCCTGATGTTGAAAATCAGTTAAGCGCTTGAAGTTAGATTAGTTCCCAATGGTAGTTAGCTGTTGATAATCATTCCTTTCCATCAACACTACCAATAAAAGCCACAATATAACCGTTCCATAGGAAATGGTGGGGGTTTACTAGCCGAAGATAGATACGGAGAGAACGAATGCCGAGAGAGGTGGTGGATTTCCAAAGAGGGATGAGGGGCATCAACTCTAAGAATAGCCTCACTTTAGCCGAGCAGGGCTTCGTAGCATTTGAGGCTCTCCGCTCTTCAGGTCTTCTTTTAGAATCTTTATCAGATTTTAGCAATTGGAACTACCAAGATCACACTTCATATTTGTCACGGTAGCAATACAATCAATATATTGAAAGTTTTCTACCTCAATTTCTAAAATGAATGCGATCACTTAGAAGTTCAAGAATTAACCTGGTGAGTAATTGATACGTTAATTATTTGGAAAACTTCTTCGAATTGAAACATGTTAAAGTCAAATTTGACAAGGTTGAAATGCCACTTCTTTTGGGGAAACACTTTATTAAATCGGGTATGGATATCTCATCAATCAATTCAATTCCATTCAATTATTGATACGATTCGCTCAAGAGCACGCAATCCCGATAATTAGACGACAATCTGGTGGATTACGGTAACTTACTCATGCATCACGATTATATGAAAAGCAAAGAGCAGGACATGATCTTTTCAATAAAACTCAATTCATGTGTCTCGGGGGCCAAACTGCAAATGTCGTCGATTCCTTGATTACCACTACGTTTAAGTTCGCCCTCGAGCCTACCAAAAGAGATGGGGTTAAATATCGTCCTTATATACCCCGTAAGTTATGGGGCATCTACACCAAGTTGGTGTAGACGCGTCGCAACATCGTTCATTGTCAATATCTAGGAGATATCACGCAACATGCCCCTGGTGGATGGCAAATTCAAATGACAGAAAATGGATCTACAAAGATGGATCATGTTGGCTACTCGTCTTCTATATACTGGGCTCAAACTCCCTTTATCACGATGGGTGGTCGCTCCTGCTCTTTACAACATTGAAGTACCTCGTTTAGGTTCTGGAACCTTCAAGAGGCTGTTGTTTCAAGATGGCTGCCCAGATATCCCGAGCTCCTTCCGAAAATTCTAGCAATGAGAATATTTCTCAGACCTCGGAAAGACAAGAAAAAATGGGAACCAAAAATACAATTGATCCTTACGTAGCTGATCTTGAGGGAGAAGGAGTCGAAGTCGAGGAGCAGAAACTTCGTGAGAAGATCGAGGCTGTAGAACTCATCCCAACCGAAGCTTTTCAATGGAATGTCGATGGTGATCAGTCACCTTGTAAGTTTCCTATGATTGTAGCTCGTAACAGTCCACTGACTTAAATGATTATAGTTCCCGAGGTCGCTGCTTGCGTGTCAAATACGGATGATCCAAATATTCCATGTAGTAGTAAGTCTGAGTCACATTGCCTGCTCCACGTTTTTTTGCTCGCCGTTCTAATTATATGCAGCGTTTCGTGCTTGGGTTCTCACTACTCTGTTCGTGATCGTCTTCTCTGGCGCCAATCAATTCTTTTCCCTGCGTTATGTATGTCCATTCATCTATGCATGTTATATGCTCAACATCATTACTAACTTATATACTTCTAGCCTTCCTTGAGTATCGGATATGTTGTGGCCCAATTGCTAGTATTCCCAATTGGACGTGCCTGGGAGAAGCTGCCTCGATGGAGATTACTACTCGGTCCACTTTCCTTCGATATCAATCCTGGACCATTTTCCATAAAAGAACATGCTCTGATTGTCATTGTGAGTCTTCCCGGACATGATTCTCTTTATCTTGACTCTCTCCAACACGAGACTGACAATCCAAAAGTGCGTGAACATTAGTGCAAGCGCTGCCTATGCCTCAAACGCGCTCGTAGCAATTATCAGTCCCGTCTACTGGAACCGCGACTACGGCGCAGGATTTTCATTTCTATTCCTCCTAACAACACAAATGCTTGGATTTGGTCTTGCCGGCCTTTCCCGTCGCTGGGTCGTCTATCCTGCAGCTCTCATCTGGCCATCAACCTTGGCATCTACAGTTCTCTTCCGAACTCTACATGAGCCCCAGGAACATACCTCAGCCAATGGCTGGACTATGTCCCGGTATCGGTTTTTCTCCTACTTTACCATTCTTGCGTTTTTTATATTCTGGTTTCCGGATTACCTTTGGACTAGTCTGAGTACGTTTGCTTTCATCACTTGGATCTTCCCAAAAAATCAGGTGGTCAATACTATCTTTGGTATGAACTCTGGTCTTGGACTATTGCCGATTAGCTTTGATTGGTCACAAATTACATATGCTGGTACTCCCCTAACGACACCTTTCTACATCACCTGCAATGCCTTTGCCGTCGTGGTAATCTTCTATCTGTTTTTGTCACCTATCCTATATTACAGCAACGTTTGGTATAGTGGCTAGTGAGTATCATAAAGCGAATTCCCCTGAGCCCACAACTGACTTGGAGCACAGTTTACCATTATTATCCTCAAGCACATTCGACAATACTGGCAAATCCTATAATATCACCCGCGTCGTCGATCAAAATTTAAATTTCGTCCTAAGCAAGTACGAAGAATACTCACCCATGTATATCTCCATGTCATATACATTATCATACGCCCTTTCATTTGCCGCCGTCACCGCAATCGTCGTCCACACATACTTATACAATGGAAAGGAAATCTGGGCTAAATTTAAAAACTCTCGATCTGGTGGAGAAGACATCCACAAACGGCTCATGAACCACTATAAAGAGGTACCTGATTGGTGGTACGGAGCCCTCACTCTCATTATTATTGGTCTTAGTATCTTCACAGTCCGCTATTGGGATTCTGGGTTGCCAATCTGGGGCTTCATTGTCGTATGCTGCGGTATGGGCGTCGTCCTCATAGTACCCGAAGGGATTCTCGAGGGCACAACCAACCAAAGAATCTTCCTCAACATCATCACCGAGCTAATTGCAGGCTACGCTTGGCCCGGCGAACCCATCGCGAACATGATGGTAAAATTCTACGGATACAATTCCGTCAAGCACGGCCTGGATTTCGCGCAAGATCTCAAACTAGGACAGTACATGAAGATACCCCCACGCGTACTCTTCGTCGGACAATTATACGCATCCCTCCTCGCAACAGCAACACAAACTGGAGTCCTCCGATGGATGCTGGGTCACATCGATGATCTCTGCAGTCCAACCAATACGCAGCGATTTACATGTGCCGGCGCAAAAGTCGTCTATAACGCCTCGCTAATCTGGGGTACGATTGGTCCTCAACGTATGTTTCAGGCTGGACAGACGTACAACGGTATCATGTATTTCTTCCTCATCGGGCCAGTCGTGACGATCGTTGTCTACTACATATATCGCAGGTACCCTAATAGCTGGGTTCGATATATCAATGTACCCGTGTTCTTCAACGCTGCTGGAAATATCCCACCCGCCAACACAACACAATATTCCCTTTGGTTTATATTTGGATTCCTATTCAATTTCCTGATTCGAAAGCGTGCTTTTGCATGGTGGAAACGTTATAATTGTATGTACACCCCATCCATCCCATCCATCACTACCATCATCCAACACCCTAGATGAAAAACATAAAAGCCATCCTTCAAACCCCCAACTAACACCCTCCCCACCCAGATCTCCTCCAAGCAGCCATGGACACAGGAACCGCACTCGCCACCATAATAATCTTCTTCGCACTAACATACAACGGTATAAAATTGACATGGTGGGGAAACACCGTGGGTTCCAACACCGACGATGCTAATTCCGTTCCGTATCTGAAGGTTGCCGCTGGCCATACCTTTGGGCGGAAAATTGGCGAATTCTGATAGCATTGATTGAAAAGAAAAGCGAGTGCGGGAGTTTATAGACTTCAAAGAGTGAGCATCTTATTGCTTATTTACTCGTGGTTTTGAGGATAGTTGTAATGTACGTATAGGATGTTTAGATTCAAGGTATTATATATAGATAGGAATAAAAATATCAGGTTGAAGGACCCAATTATATTCTCCCCGGGTACAAATCAATGAGATAGTACAATTCTGAAGTAAACAACAATATAGAATATTCATATTCTAGATAGAATAGCGCAGTCTAACAGTCGACAAAAACTCCTTTCGGAATCCGCCATGCGTTCGTTCCAGGCATTCAAGGAGCAATGAGATTAATGAGTACCGGTCTACCAGAGCCGTAAAGCATGAACAAGGTGAGATGACTCGATATCAAATCCATATGAGAACAAAGCCACTTCTGCACAGTACCCCCAACTGCATAGCTCATCAGTATACGAGAGTAAGACAAAAATATGTACTCCGTACTATCGAGTGATTAATTAATTCAAAATAGTATAGCAATAAATAGTAAGAAACTACCTAATTGAGATGAAGGTTTTCCACAAATCCCGCCCAGAAAATGAAGTCGAGACCATAAAGCCCTAGATAAGGTGGAAGTGATGCATGCGTGTGATTCCCATGAAAAAACTCCCGGTCCCAGCCGACCCAAATTTAAAGTCAAGTTGATGTCAAATCAGAAATTCAAGCAAGGGCATGCTACCCCGCCCCCTGAAATGTTTTCTTCGCACTATCTTATCGATCCCCAGCTCCCATGAGCACCAGATTTTCATACGTTTCCGACACTTCGTTCCAGGTTCGTTTTCATCGCATTTACTGCCGTCAGGGCAGATAGCAGTTCCTTCCCGCTCTATCCGCAACATCCGCGGCTCATTCTGATCAAATGATGAAGTGTCGTTCAACCAGCCTAGTCCCTCATTTCGACCATCAGGTAGTCTGTTGCTTTCTCATTCACTTCTCTCTTCCATTCCTCTACCCCAGTCTTCAAGCCAAACTAGCAATAACAGCGTTCATGGCATCTTTGTCCCATTTAACGTACTTGCCCTTCCCCTTATCAACTTCATGATACTTATCCCAGAATCTGCCATACAATTTCTCTGTCAACAATTGTATTCCTTTCGCCACATCTTCTCTCACCTCTCTCTCCATCATCAGTGACTTATGTCTCTGTAACAAATCGTCAAAGGATTGATTGAACATTTTGAATTTCTCCTTAATCTGATCTTTCTCTTTAGAATTGAGACCCTTAACAATGGCGGCACTATCGACGATTGGAGCAGCTGACCCGGATTGCGGGCGTGCGTTACCGCGATTTGTGTACTGAACATCCAGTAAGTGAACAGGGGGTCCCTTCCATGCCTCCGTGTAAAGACTTGTGCCACTCTTGACCCATTTCTCTACCTCTCCCATCCTTGGTGCCAGTAATCCCCTCAGTTCACTCCCCTCAATCATGCGCATTACAACTGTGGCATTATTTGCAAGGAAGACCCCCAAGATAGGTTTACCACCTTTGAGTAATACTTTGGCTTTCTGTTCCAGACTCGAGAGAAGGGCTTCAATTGTATCGATGCAGTAATTGGCGAATATCTGCTTCCCATCTGCATTAACGTCGAAAGATTTAAGACTCGGAATGTGATCGGTTGAACCTTGAGGAGTGGCACTAGATTTCCAGCCACCATCACCGATCGATATCATGATACTGGAGATAGGACGGAGAAACTCGACCATAGTCTGCAATCGTACCATAGTTTCAGTGGTAATTGGAACGGTGGCGGCATCTGGAGGTAATGCCTGTAAAAGGTTTATTTTTCGTCGAGTATCGTCTAGGATTTCGGCTAGTGAGCCTTTGGCGGTTTCTCTTATCGGTTTGAGAGCCGCTGCAAAGGAGGGCTTCAGTTCTCCTGTCCTACTTTCCAAGTTTGAAGAGAGATTTGAGATAATCTCAACGATTTCGTAGGCCAGGTAACAATCAGTCGTCAAATTTGACTTGATGTGGTTATTCAATTCTCGAAGAGTTCGTGACAATTCTGATATAGCTCCTTGACAAGTCAAATTGAAAACCTTTCCCCATTCATCACGAGTGAAGAGAGCACATATGTTATCATATTCAGCCAAGAAGGCGCCCTCCATACCCTCCGCATATTCTTTGATTCCATTCGTTCCTCGTCGATACACGGCATCTGGGGTCTTCTTCTTCGCGGTATTCATCGACGCAGAGGCTAGATTTTGTAGTGTAGTTACCAGAAAGGGACTCCGAACATTTGCATATGATTGCATAACTGGCGATTCCGTAACATATCCATTTTCTCTGACAGCTGAACCTATAGAATTCGCAATGAGACCCAATCTTGTAGTTTTGTCTTGAGATAATAGAGGAAACGGTTGATTTTTAGTGATATAATGCAGAGGTTCGAGTGGTTGTGAATCTTCTTGAAGAAGTCCCTGGAAGTAGGCGTCCAATTGTAAATTCCCCGATTTTGTTAACTTGCTAAGCTCGACCATAGCTTGTTGATTCGATCGTAAGTTTGTATTCTTCATATCGTTGAGAGCTTTGTTAGCACGCTTGACAGAATTGAGGAATACTGCCAGTCCGGCCGCTTCGGGGCTATAATATGTTAGTAAAGCCTGGAAGTTGTTAACGGTAAAGCCACATACCCCTTCCTAATGATATCCTCTTCATTGCTCTTGATGTCTGATGGTTGTCGAAGTCGATCAATTGCTGAAATAACGCCTTCGATGTCTGCGAAAAGATATGAGAATGTGTCAAGAACTTTGGTTGGTTGAGTACTTACTCTTCCCGAAAATCTGGAGCTTCTGGGTATTCCCATAAATCGGGCCAATAGCTTCCTGTACCCCCTTTCCTGTAGCATCTAATCTCCCTAAACTTGCTTGAATCTTTTTTGTCAATTGACTTGTCTTCTCCAGTCGACTTTTCAATACATCGACTTCAGCTCTGGCTTCTTCGTCGGCTGCTTGTCGTCCTCCCAAGCCTACCGCCATATTTGAGGATGCGAGGGACCACCCTCTTCGACCCACGGGTACGGAGTTATACATGTTTGTCATTTGTGGGGGATGGCGCTAAGCTTGATATGGTAAATCTCAGGCGGTGGAATGAGGCAGGTTTACTTGTGATTATGTAAACTTAGGGAACATCCATCAGATAGATGGATTGAATGAAGTTTGAAATGAAAAGTACTTGTTATGTTGAAGCTGTAGATGGGTGGTTAAAAAAGAGGAGCGCGTATAATAAAGAGAAAGAGAGTATAACTTCGTTTTTGCACTTTTGAGACAAGTGAATGGTTTGATGGTACCTAGTATATTAATTTTTATTCTCTCTCCACTCATGAAAGCATCACTGGCGCGCTATTGAAATTGCTTGAACATCTTGTGTTGCATTTCATTCATTAATATGAGAAGAATATAGGTCCAAAGGTATACAAGATAGAGAATAGTCAAATTGTCATCTCACAAAGCATGTCGTCGCGGAAATCATATCTTCATTTTTCAGATACAGAGTCGGACTCTCGACTTCTAATTTATCACAAGCAAAAATTGTAAGGTACCTGTGGCGTCATTGATAGATACTAGATAATTGGTACGTACTTCGTGGGCAGGGGTACATACACATGCACAGCCACATATCTCAAGACTGACTTCCAACTTCCAAGGCATGAGGAGAATTTAATTTATATCAACTTATTTTTTTTTTCCTTCCTTGCTGATTATTTCCATTGTTCTTTTCTCTTCGTTTCCATTCCCGGAGTTTTCGCTCCACAACAAGAACATGGTTGTAAGTGTTAAATCCATGCTATTCGTTCGAATCGCGAGTTGCGTTCGGACTCATTTCCTTTCGTTCCCTTCGTCATGTTGAGCGCAAAAGTTTCTCGTCGTTTGTTGCGACAATCACATTCACAACATACTTTCCTACCATGTCGAACGTTCTGTTCCGCGGCATTAATCAATAGGCGTATTACATATCGCCACATCAGACCACTGACGAGAAGTATTTTCGGATCTTCCAAAAAGAAATCACAAGCCAAGATGTCTTCGTACTCTCAATACTCAAGACCTTTGGTGGGGGTGACCTCCACAATAATGGTTCTAGGTCTTTTCTATATTCTCTACCAAAACGACTACCTAGACATACAACCCTTACCTGCTACACGAGTACGCGCAAAGAGACCGCCAACAGAAGAAGAAAAAGCCGAAGCGCGCGCAGAGGAAGAAGCTATCAAGAATGCGAGAGAACTTTCGGCATTACCTTTTCCAAAAGATGCAGCTGCAGGAGATGGTTCGGCATGGGGGAGTTTCATTGGCACATTCAACAATTTCTCTATAATGTCTGACGAACAGTGGAAAGGCATCTCGCAGACTGTTGCAGGCTATTCTGATTATATAATGCCGGATTGGGCTAAGGTTCTACCCGGATACATTGACAAATTGAGAAGGGAATTAAATATGGCACCAGGATCTTTGGCAGATAATATATGGAAAGAAGCTCAAGATCCCGAAATCAATCCCGAAATCGAATATTCTGCCTCTGTACGAATTTCAGATGACATTTGTGATGAGGAAAAGGAATTTTTACAAAAGAGAAAACTTGCGACGAGAATAGCTCTTGCGAAATATCTTGGACTTCCAGAGGAGACTATTCATCCAGACGATGTTCCATGTATTGCAATGGTAGGGTCTGGAGGTGGTTTACGAGCTTTGGTGGCTGGTACTGGTTCGATGTTAGCGGCTGCTGAGGACGGTCTGTTTGATTGCACTACCTACACTGCAGGTGTTAGTGGTAGTTGTTGGCTTCAGACTCTACTTAATTCATCTCTCAGTGGACAACGTCTTGATAGATTAGTTGAACACTTGAAAGCTCGGATTGGTATTCATATTGCCTACCCTGTCGATGCATTGTCCGCTCTCAACTCCGCGCCCACCAACAAATTTCTCCTAAGCGGCTTTGTCGAAAAGCTTAAAGGCGATCGTAATGCGGAGTTTGGCTTGGTGGATGTGTATGGTTTACTACTGGCCGCACGATTGCTTGTACCAAAGGGCGAGGTTGGTGTGGACGATCGAGATCTTAAGATATCGAACCAAAGAGACTACATCAAAAATGGCGAGAATCCAATGCCTATATATACAGCAGTGCGTCACGAGATACCGATAATGGAGGAGTTAAGCGAGGAAGAGAAGCACACAGAAACCGCTTCTGAGGCCACGAAAGAGAAAGCTGTTAAAGAAGCATGGTTCGAGTGGTTCGAGATAACTCCGTATGAAATGTTTTGTGAAGAATTCGGTGCAGGGATTCCAACTTGGGCACTTGGTCGAAAATTCGAAGGTGGAAAAGACGTTCCTCATGAAGAAACAGGGCTACGAACTCCCGAGCTTCGATTACCACTTCTACTTGGGATTTTCGGAAGTGCTTTTTGTGCCACTTTGAGTCACTACTACCGAGAAGTTCGGCCTTTGGTCAAGGGTTTAATGGGTTTTGGTAGCATCGATGATATGATTGAAGGACGAAATGAAGATCTAAGCAAAGTTCATCCGATCGATCCAGCTAGTATCCCCAACTTTACCTACGGAATGGAAGGACAACTCCCGGAGTCTGCCCCAGAGAGTATCTACCAAAGTACGCATTTAAAACTAATGGATGCGGGAATGTCCAATAACCTACCTATCTACCCGCTACTTCGACCAGGAAGAGAAGTCGACGTGTTGATTGCATTTGATGCAAGTGCAGATGTCAAAACGGATAATTGGTTATCTGTAGTCGATGGATATGCAAGACAGCGTGGCGTGAAAGGCTGGCCGATTGGTGTTGGCTGGCCAAAACCCAGTGACACCGCTGAGCAAACCGAAGAACAGTTAGAAGAAGCCCAGGCCAGTTCAGCCGCAGAAGCAGAAGCCAAGCTTGTAGAAGCACAAGAGGAACAAGTCGCACATTTAGAAAAGGTGATTTCAAGCGAAGACATTCCAAGGAGTCTAGATGCTGAAGATAGTGGTGATCTTGGCTATTGCACTGTCTGGGTGGGTACGACGGAAGAACGTACCGACAAAGATGAACCGCCGTTATCTAAAGCGGTGAAGGAAGATTGGCAATTGATGGAACCAAATGCCGGTATTGCAGTAGTGTATCTACCATTTCTTGCGAATCCCAAGGTCGAGGGTGTTGATCCAGCGATTAGCGATTACATGAGTACCTGGAATTTTGTTTATACGCCGGATGATATAGATAATGTGGTTAAGTTGGCGAGGGCAAATTTCGATGAGGGGAGAGAACAGGTCAGAGGGACGGTGAGGGCAGTTTATGAGAGGAAGAAGAGAATTAGGGAAGAAAGAGAGGCTAGGGAGAGAGAAGAGAGGTTCAGGAGGAAAGTCAGATTGGGGACTGTTGGAAAGAAAGGGGAGGGAGACCATTTTCATTTGACATGAAGAGTGTAGTCGAAGTTTGGAACATTGACAAGACAGATCTGAGACATATCTGGCTGGTAAAGGAAAAGGAGAATTCCCATCAGAAATCCGTTTTTAGGTTCGTCCCAACTCTGAAGTTCGGATCATATGGGTCAATACTTCAAGAGTGGAGATGCTCTGGTCCGTTTTGGGCCGAGTGCAGACCACTTACCGCTACTGTATAATGTATCGGGGACACCCGATGGTCGGTGAGCTGAATTGACTCCATTGATTCGCAATAATAGCCGCCAATTGATCGATAAATGCTCGCTTGGAGATACTTTCTTGTGTCCTGCCTTGGCTGATTAAGTTGGAGTAATTCGATGATGATGCGGCGGCATTACTCGGCCAAGAATTCTCCACAATCCCTTTATTTATAGTGATTTTAAATAGTGATGGAGATTACTGGAGTAGGGAAAGGGCCAGTCGAACCATTTTTCTTGAGGGAGATTTTAATTTTGAATATGGGATGTCCCGAGGAAAACCTTGAAAGATCCGTGTCCAAGTTGAGGATATTAGATGTTTTAGAAAATAGTTTAGAAGCGGAAGAGAATTTAGATAGCCTTCCCCTTGTGGAAAATATGTAAAGCAATAATACATAAAAATGAGCTTGATGTCAATGTCTTATCCAGAAAGCCGCTATCCTCAGAGCGTAGAAGCGAAAGCCAATGCATCGTGGCATTTCACATCTGAAAACTTAACACGTCTATATTTATATCTGTAGCTTCTTGTAATATTTATCTCGTCCAAACTCATTGGTAGGGACGATAGGACAAGACAACTAAGGCAAAAGGCCAAGGTGAGAAGGATTTATTTGGTGGGCTCGGGGTTTGGGGTTTGGGAACCCGTTATTTCAGGCTGTGAGTGGCTGTGTAGTAGGGTCGTGGATCAGGGTTCTCCTCATGGCTGATCTAAGATTCGGAGGGATCTGATCTCAGGGCCGTTTTGATAGGAAAGCACGTGTTAAGCAGTGATTAGTTGGGGGTTCGATTGGGGTTCTTGGGTGCCTGGCTAATGACGGGACGGGGTGGTTCTGTTGTAACTTCAAGGTAGGGTGGGTGGCTCGGTGGGTTTTTGTGCCAACTCTTGGGTTGAGGCACGCGAGCTTGGAAATGATGGGATGGGATGGGATGGGATGACGGACGGGACGGGATGAAGGGAGGGACGTCATTTCATAGGTATGATTGTGAAATAATAGGCAGACGAGAAGAGGACTTGGTATGAGGAATGATTGAATTGAATTATATTTACCTGAATACCTAGGTATACTTGATTGGCAAGTCGTGACTAGTAATGAATCCGACTTCACGCATTGAACTCGGAATCATAGCTGCTGAAATGGCGTGACAAACTACATGAGATGTTGGTGGGATATGACTGTTAGCTCGCTGGCTCGTATGGTGGGTGTATTTGGTATTTGTATACATTTGTATTTGTATACATATGTATTTGTATACGAGAACTTAGGACTCTAGGACTCTAGGACTCTAGGACCCTGGTTAGTTGTTGCTTGAAACGTTAGACGGTGAAGAATGGTGCTAGGTAGGTACTAGGTACTAGGTAGGCTAAGGTAGGGCCCGAGGATTGATGGGTACGAGGTTTGGTGGGGGATTAGCTAGCTGAAGATAGGTATGTGGGCGTGTAGATTTGAGTATGCATTTGAGATATGCAGATGTTGTAATATATGGATGGAGGGGAATGAATGGATGAATGGGTAGTATGGATGGATGGATGGGTAGTATGGATGAATGGGTAGTATGGATGGATGGGTAGTATGGATGAATGGGTAGTATGGACGGATGGATGGATATGAGGATATGAGTTTTACGAAGATGCAAGAGGAGACATGATGTATCGCGTGATGAGCCTTATGGAATGATCGAAGAAGAATTCTATGTTGTGTAAGTTGGCGAGAATGAAGGGGGGGACGAGAGAGGGGAGAAGGGAGAGGGGGAGAGGAGATGTTCCCGAAAGAGAGTCAGAAAGATTCATCCATCTATCTATCTATCACCGTCTAATAACTCAATCAATTATTGATGTTAATGTCAAATACTACGTACCTACTTCGTACGTAAGATGACTTTTAATTCATCATCAGATGAAACATAACTTATTGTGCTTGGATTTGTGCTTGGATCATTTGGATGTGTCTCAGATTCCGCAAAAGAAGGAAAAAAAGTCAATTCAAAGATCCACCTCTCCC